>JAUZNC010014871.1:0-28274 GCA_034780395.1 Vannuccia rotundouncinata | reverse complement strand
AGGTACATTTGATAGTTATTATAATTGTTCAATTGTTTCTCTTTTCTCGCATGTCATTATAACAATTTTGTTGAAAAATGAGATTTTTGCATATAAATAGACACTTTTTAATTTGTCTTACATTTAAATCTTGAAAAACATGATATTTAAGTTATGCTAAAGTTAAAAGGGTTAAGAGACAAATACATAAAATACATGAGCCATTAGGCCATATGCAGATTCAAATAAAACTATATCAATAATCGATAATTAAAAATAATATCTTGTCTCTTAAGGATTTCTAAGCATTAACTATGTTCATATTCCTCCGAAACAGAATAAAAATAATAATAAACTTGGAATTTGGACAAAAGAATGTCAAATAATACAAAATAAATAAACGAAATAGATCGTGGTGTTGAATATTGGATATATTTTAATAAAATGATACATGATACGTGTTATTTTAAGATTCATTGAAATCTAAAAAGATTTTAAATATTCTCAATCATAAATTTTTATATCTTTTCTTATATAATTGCTTCAACGTAATACATTTATTCTCTAGAGTCAAATATATTCATAATATATCACAATTTGATCAAATTCTATATAATTATGAATATAATTACGTATTTCTAAACTTAATAAATGCTAAAATTTTATTATATAATTGTATAATGATTTAGCATAAACCAATTTGTGTGCTCCACCCAAAATCCCAACATATATATTATATATATTAAATAAAACGAATTTGTTGCTATTTTAAATCACAGTAGAAAATAAATCTTCAGCAATCAAATTAACCAAATTGAGAAGGTACCTCAAGGATGTTTAAGGTATTATAGCTTTAAGGATGTTAATATAGTATATAAATAGGTTTGTACTTTATATGTAATATTGGTAGATTACTTTTTATTCTTATAGACGACCCATATTATGGTAGATTGTACTTTCCAAAATTGATTAATTTGTGTAGAAAGCTTTTAAACACGTTTATAACTTATTTTTTGTAACTTCTATGTTTATGAGATTTGAGAAACTCGTAAACAAACCTTCGCTACGCTGATGATACGACCCTGGTAACAACCTCGAAACTGAACATGCAAGAACTTGTCAATATGATGACGACGATGTGAATACTGTTGTAACAGTCGGTGACATTGATGACTTTTTCAATTTCCAGAGATCTTTCGTAACGAACCAGAGTGGTAGCTTGAAAGAATGGTACATCAGACTGGCAATCGCACAGAAATAAGTCGGCGCTGACAAGACTAAGCTCTGGAAATCACCCTATCTCTCGATCGGCACGAAGGTGCGTCTCGTGAACTCGCTGGTCTTCAGTATTGCTCTATATAACTCAGAAAGATTGATGCTGACTCAAGATGAACCTCTGGTGTTGGTTGGCAAGATCAGATCACAAACGTCGTCATAAGGTCAAAAGTAAAAAAAAACGAAAGTTTGATGCCAAAAATTAATGTTTGAAAGCTGCGATGTTTCGGCCACATCGAAAGAAGAGGACCGGAGAGTCTCGAAAAGACCGTGTTGGATGGAAAGGTCATGGATGGTCGAGGCGGCAGAAGTATACCGAAAATGCCCTGGATATATGGCATTAAACAAGGACAGAAAAGAGCGTCCAACAGCAAACGAGGGGACATTACTACACACACAAGTATATTTAAATAATAAATACGTCATAAGTATATATCTCCGAATGACAAATAATAATTAAATATAATTATGTAAAAATGAGAAGTATATAGCATTTCAAGACATCTTAACTAATTTGTTCTGAATTTCTCACCTCGATTTAAAAAAATATTTAAATGAAATCTGAAATAGTATATCAACATACTATACTATTAATCTATTTACTAATATACTTAAAATTCTCGAAAATTTATATCTTATACTTGTAGGCTTTAAATCTCAGAATGGCTCTACGACTTAATTGTGCTGGAAAACGAACTATAATCAGTGAGACCGTTTGGTACATTCAATTAAATACATGAAACGAATACACAACAACAAATTATAAAATTGAATTTTTTTTTAATAAGACTACTTGTAATAATTTTAAAATTCATATTTTTTATCAAAATGATTATTTTGACATGCGAGACAAGAGAATCAATTGACCAATTATCACAACTATTAAATTTGATATAATTAATATAGTCGAAGTTTATTCTTATATATAATATCTGTATTTTTATAAAGTTCTAGAATACTTTTTTGACATCCGGAGTGAGCAACAACTCAGACATATTAAGAGACTTTTAAGTATTTTCTCTACTAATTATTTTAATTAGAAAAAATTATATCCGTATGATTGAAATGCTATCTTACTAAATACTTTCTATAATATTGAGAATGTGTCGTATACCTATTATCTTTTTCAAAATTATAATAAATTATCGGTTGAAATTAAAATTAAAATACGATATGAAAACCAGAACCTGATTGGACAAAGTAAATCCTTGTTTTATTATTTAAATAGACACTTTTCATTGAAAAACAGGATATTTTAGTTATACTAAAGTTAAGGGTTAAGAGACAAGTACATAAAATACATGAACCATTGGGCCATTTGCAGATTGAAATAAACTACATCAATAATCGATAATTAAAATAATATCTTGTCTCTTAAGGATTTATAAGCATTAACTATGTTCATATTGTTCATATTTCTCAGAAACGAAAAAAGTAAAAATCAACTTGAAATGTTTGAAAAAAGAATGTCAAACAATAAAAATTAAATAAACAAACGGATCGTAATGTTGAATATTGGATATATTTAAATAAAATGTTTCAAATATTTTGGATGATACGTGCTATTTTTAGAATTGTATATATAGTATTGACTCATATTCTACAAATTTACTCATAACGTCATAAAATAATTATTCATTTATATTATTTGACCAAATTGTAATATAGTATGAATATATTTTACTCTATAGAATAAATGTTAAATATTAATAACTCTTCTTATATAACTTCTTCTTAAATATATAACTTTTTATATATATATATAATTTCTTAAATATTATTAACTTTTCTTATATAATTTCTTCATCGTAATACATTTATTCTATAGAGTTAACGTTATGAGTAATGTTTATTTGTAGAATATGAGTCAGTTATTTAATTATCTGTCTTATATTATTTGTATATTTTATTTATTTATTCTTTTGAGTCAAATCTATTAATATATCCAACTTGCTCCATTAGTGTACATATATGAATCTAGAATATCGTCATAAGTAATTTTATTCTATTGTATATAACCCAGTATTAAATTTCAAAACACACACTAAATAAGATTAAAAAAATACATAATTCTTTGTTACTAAATGATATGTTTGATAAAATAATAATTGTTTAGATGAAAGGTATATTATAAAGCATCACACTAGCATAGAAAAACACAGGAGTAAATGAAGGGTGTGATGAGAACATGACAGATGATTTACTACTGGAGTCTGATGATATTTTCTTCTGAAGTTATCTTCTGATATTATCTTCTGATATTACCTTCAACAAATGGAGGAAACATTCAAAATATATTAGAAATAATCTTGACTCATTTTTAGTTGTCTTAAATGCTCTGAAATAATATTAATCTAAAAGATCATTTGATCTTGGAATCAGAAGTAAGAATTCAAATAAACGCGATACCAACTTATCGAATGAATTATAGCTGATGGATATGATTTCTTAATAAAAAATAGCGAATATAATTAAATTTTATTTAAATATATTGGCTCTTCTATATTACATGATTTATTATCTTTTATAAATATTTTTTCAAAAAATAATTTACAGATTAAAGTACAAACTTGTAATTTTTGTCGTTTTATGTAACTTAATTTTAAGCTTTTTATTTAAACCAACCGAAAATGGATCATCATAGCGTTTACCCCATAATAAACATACTCACTAATTTAATACCAGGACTGATAAACCAGGGAAAACCTTATTAAACTTCTAAAATCAAAACATAATCATTTCATATTACATTATACTCGTATTATACTCGTAGGGTAAATATGCTTGAAAGTTGATGAGTATTAAAAGTTATACCTATGATTCTGGTATTCCTAGAGGAATCTCGTCATTGTTGTTGCTGTTTTGACGGTCTGAAAATGGGTGAACAAATATTGTGAATCTAACTTTTTAAAATATTGTACATTCTGAAAACGCTTACTGATTGGTATTCGTTCGTCAAGCTCCTCCTGGCATCTGCAATATACAAATGAATTATCTTTTATTGATTTTCCAGCTATAGAGTAAATCAATAATAATATAAACAGAATGTTTAAATAAAATCAAAAAATCGGATTGGAGTTAATGAATTTTATATGATTATTAGGTAATTAATTAGTTGAAAATTATTTAAAACTTACGGTGTACTTTCTGGTGTCTTTTTGATATCTACAAAACAATTAATTACTTTGTCATTAAGTTATCTAAAAACATTACTTTTCGAAAACCAGTGATACTTATTTCAGAAAAATTTAAAACAACCTTTTTAAAACTGAAATTAGATATATCAAAGAACCAAATTTACATAATAAACTAAATAAATAACTAAACTAGTATAATGAACCCTGACATGTTATTTGCGTGATATTTTTTTGCGGAATAAAACATGAACAGAAAAAAAATTATTAGAGCACAACATTCTACATTGTAAGTATTAATAAATTTAAGTCATTTAATAATAATTACTAGATGTGAAATATTGTTATAAAATGTTAAATATAATCTAATAATACGAAAAACAAAAACTAATAATTTTCCCTTAATATGTAATACATTTTTTGGTGAGCTTTGGCATCAATGCTCTACTGTAAGGGTGAAATTCAAAACTATGTTTATTATTCCTCAAATTAGTTTTTAATTATTTCGTATTTTTACTATATATAATTAAGCAGCAAGATTTTTTCATTTTAATTAACTGCTAAACGTTAAATAACATATTTATTTATTCAATGTATTTAAATTTTAAGTATTTATAACTTATTTTGGTTATACGAATTACATTTAAAATGAATCAATACATTTATTGTCTAATTTCAGTATTAAGTGAGTGGTGTAATATTACTTATGATTAATTATTCGATTATCAAAATGTTCACAAAACATTTATACGAAAATTAATATGTAATACAAAACTTAATTGCTCAATTTATAATGTATAATGATATAATGTTGTACTTAAGTATCAAAAAAATGTTAGGCTTAACGATGCAAATAGCAGTTACAAAACTTTATAACTATGTCTCAAATATAATTTTTACAAAACCATGAAATTAAAATATTTTGAAAAAAATTAAAACTGACATGAAATATTTTTTATAATAATAAAAATTAAATGAGACAACGAAATAAATATTACTAAATTAGACAAAATCCAATTTTCTTTCTAAATAAATAGGTATCTCATGAATTTAAAAAAAATGTTTTCTGTACAGTTTTTTGTTAATTTTTTGAAAAAAATTGTTTAATCTTTTCAAAGCATGTCGTATTTCAATCATTGTTATAGTAGCTTAAATCATTTGATATGCTATGCGAGGTATGAGTTAATATTAATTAGCAAGTAATTAAATAGACAATCCATTAAGCTATTTTTAGTAGTACATTCCAAATAAATCCTCTTAGTGTACACTAAAAGATGCACCACTGATTGTATTTCATATAGGACATTGCAGAGCTTAAAATTAATCTTAGAACGGGACGTTTACGTATTATATAAAGCAATTATTAACCTTTATTGTCCTACCCTCCTCTATCCTTTACTGAACACCTATAATAAATAGATTATAAATCTACTAAACAAATTTGTTAATAACCTCCCATAAATAAAACATATATTCACTTACTTAGTTGAACTAGTAATTCTTTCTTCATCGTATAACTATAAAATAAACATTTGAACATTAATAATCATTGCTTCAAAATATTTAAGTTCAAATTAGTTCGCTAATATGTGGTTTTGTTTAATACTATTTTTGTAATAGTAGTACATATTATACATATTAATATAGTCTCAATTTGATATAATGTATCATAAGTTTATACTTATACGTACCTGTCGTCACTTCTAGATCTGTGGCGGATCCTAACGACTGAAAATTACAATTGATAACACGATTATAACAAATTGTACTTAAATAATAGTATTTCACTATGCTCAACATCAAAAAATACAAATTTGAAAAATAGGTTAATTTAGTTTTATATTATATATTAGAAATGCAGCTATTCTAAACTTTTAAATTATATTGCGAAAGCTAATTCATAACAAACTTTATTTTCACGATTTTATCAAAATTTTACTAAAAAATTTATAACAACTTCCGTTTAAATAAAACACTTGTGTTCAAATTTGTATTATATATTTTTCATTACACCTGCATTCTGTGCATCATACAGGGTTCCCAGAAGTCCTTTCCGGTAAAAACTATAACCTATACCCAACACCCAAATCAAAAATTTATATTCCTCTTTACTGTATTGTTCCAATTATAGTGAGGCAATTTGAATTATGTTTTTTGAATTTAGCTTCCATGTATGTACTTATCGATTTAAATAATATTAATTTAAATCTTATTGTGTTCTTCATAACAACAGATTGTCATGACGGAATATACAACATAGAAGAAAAATGATGGCTTATTGAAAACGAAGCTTTTATTGAGGCACAGAAAACGCAAAGCAGCGAATTTTGAATCGGGTGAAGAACACTGTTACAAAACGGGCCTGTATGTGTTTTAGTGGAGTAATATGTTTCTGATAGGTACTGTTTAATATTGACAGATCAGGTATTTCCTTATTTCAGACGACACCCAGATATTAAATACTTTCAAAAATGTATGGCGCTAGTCCACATAATATTTTGACAACAAGCGCAATTTTAACACAAATTTTCGAAATTGTTGAATTTACGACGTGGGCCAGGTCGCCTAAACTGACCACTTGTGACTTTTGGCTGTGGGCATGGGTGCGTTCGAAAGGTTGTGTAGTTTTAGTAATTACTTTTATACAGAGAGTACTTTGTTTGTTTATTTATCTAAATTTTATTATTTTATTATATTTTAAATGTTAATAATTATGTTCCTGAACCTGATATCGCTTCGTCATCCACAGAAGGAGATGGCAGAACGCTGGAACCTGATATCGCTTCGTCATCCACAGAAGGAGATGGCAGAACGCTGGAACCTGATATCGCTTCGTCATCCACAGAAGGAGATGGCAGAACGCTGGAACTTGATGTCGCTTCGTCATCCACAGAAGGAGATGGCAGAACGCTGGAACTTGATGTCGCTTCTTCATCCACAGAAGGAGAGGTCAGAATGCTGGAACCTAATTAAAGAATTAAATTTTTAAGTTGCAGATTTTTTACATTTCAATTTTACACATATTTGATCTGGTAATAAATATTATGAATATTAAACGATTAAATTATATCTATAACAGAAAAGAGTAATTTTTGATATCGCGAAGTGTCAGAGAGGCACATAATAAAATTATGCGGGTAAAAATAAAAAATAAAAGTAAAATAAAAATAAAAACTCTTTTGATATTTATTTAACGGACAAAAATACTAAAAAAAATATATTAAAAAAATAATTGAAAGGTACTTATATTTACTTCTTTTACAAAAACAAACTGTCGAAACGTTTGATTTCATTAAAATGTTAATTTTTTGCTCATTAATTCAAATTCGTTAAAATTAATTCAACACATTGTTTTCATTTTATATGTACAAAAATGAGTCAATTATAAATAGTAATCCCTTCTATTGTAATGCTATTAATTCAATTATACAGTTTTAAAATTAACACACCTTTTCCACTGTCCTTGTCTGAAAAATAAAACGAATAAAAATGTAATCAAATTATTACAAATAACATATTTTAATAAACCTAAAGAATATAAAAGTAAACAGTTTCATAATAAAATGTTTAATAACTCAACATGTTTCGTTGTGCATACAACCTTAACAAGAGCATGAAATAATTAGAATACAAATTTTAAAAAGAGTACAATGAAACAATGAAGAATACTTTGAGGAAGAAAGAGTAACCGTTATACATAAGATTCGAGTTTAAAAAGGGAGAGAAAGAGATTTAATTACAAGAGCTTCTTTAATTTGGATGTCAAAATCCGTTTTACCAGAAGAAATAACTTTAAAAGAATTAATATTGAAATTTAAGTATGTTGTTGTGGGCATTTCGAAGTTTCATGCTTAATAAAGGAGAAAAAAAGTCCGATAATTAAAACTTTAATTTATATATATATTTCGGAAAAATTCCGTAACGCTATAAAATTAATAAAAGCAATTTTTGACTCATGGATTTATATATGAATAAAATATTTAAAATTCAAACAATATGATTAGTTATAAGTTAACATTAAATTTAATTATATCGTATAAATCAAAAGGAAGAATTATTGACAAATAGATATTAAAGATAGAAAGATTGATCAAGTCACAAGATTGAATAGTGCTATTTATTAGCAAATTAGAGACATCCATCCACAATCCCGATTAATAGCTGGATGTCATCACGGATACTTATAACTCAACTATATTGATAACTAATCATATTGTTTGAATTTTAAATTTTAAATATTTTATTCATATATAAATCCATGAGTCAAAAATTGCTTTTATTAATTTTATAGCGTTCACGGAATTTATCCGAAATATATATATATATATAAATTGAATTTTTAATTATCGAACTTTTTTCTCCTTTAATATTTAAATTAGAAGAGCAGGAAGTACAAGAAAGAAGATGAGAACCTATTTGAGATTTATGCTTCTTAATTCTAGTTATAAAAGTGTCGCTTAGTTTTTCCAATATAAAAAAATTTTGTATCACACAAACAATTGTAATTATAGACAATCTTGGAAGCCAGAGTATTAGGAGTTTTACATTTTAAAAAAAAACATTTAATTTAAATGCATATACTTGGTCTTTTGTTCAATTCTTCAGTCGCAGTTTCCGCATAATAAAAAAGAAAACACCTCAAATTTCATATATTCACCGATAACTTGAACTGTTAAACAAACAATGTACTAATCATTGTTACATGGTAAATATAATTAATCAAAAACACAAAGAACATTAATACTTATTAATGTAATGAATGTATTAGATAAATGAATTCATTGGATAAAATTATTTAATGACATTGTTAGATGAAATTATTGCAAAAATTATCTAACAAACTCTTAGTTTTCTAAAACGATTCTGTTTGAGAGCGGGGTGTTTATACTTTATCATCTAAACTTGCTGGGCCTATCAAACATTCATTTAAAAAAACTATTTGACCAATCTTCCAAAAATACGAGGTTGGTTAGTTAGTTATTATTTCTGATCGATTTGTGTTACGTACCTGAAGCAGAATCACCGAGATGCAGAAGATCACCATTCCTGAATTGTTAATAATAGATACCTATATAAATTCATTTCAGAGAAATGCACAGTGGGCCAGGTATGCGGCAAAAATAGAAAAATAAGTGTCGGAATTTCTATTGTTTTATTTTTATTTCCAGAAAAAAAACATTTTTTCGGTTATAAAACAGTATCAATTTTCAAAATTTTATGCAAATTGTTTTTTCACTAGTTCAAAGTTTCCATTTCGAAATTTTCAGTTAACAATTAATCAGATTTTATGAATGACATCATATTGATACATTTTGGTAAATTATAATATAACGACTTTTTGTGGTAAATTTTTTTTTAATGTTCAATGTAATAGAGTATAAACTTCCAATCGCAATATGGTGTCATAATTATGATAAATCAATATATAGGTGCATACATTTTTATTTTCAATACTATATTTAGATTGCTAATGGGCCAGCATATGGGGGTACAAATTTATTTTAATTTGGACCATAACTTTTTTTGGTGGTAAATGCCTTACAAAAACAATTGTTTCATTAAAGTATGATGTGTGAATATTTAAAAAAAATAAGAACATTTCCCAACTTAATCTAACTTTTCTTCGTATGAATATTTAAATGAGAAAATAATATGTAAATTTTTGTGGGTTATATAACTAAAAAATGTGTTATAATTTTTTTTAGGTGACCCATATTTTAATTGTTACAAAATATTTTTTTTAAATTTGGATCTGAAATTTTTAGTTGGTAAATTCCCTTATTAAAATTATATTTTATTAAAGTATGATGTGTTATAATGCTAAAAAATATTTTTTTTATAGTTTCAATGTTTTCATCATTACAATAAAACCATGTGCTCAATTTATTTAGTAAATTACTCCTCATGTCTTTCTTCTGCTTCTGTGTTGTTTCTCTGTTGTCGGGCACCTAAAATGGATAATTTAACAATTTAAATTAAAAACTCACACTTATAAAGCTATTAATAGGTAACAATAATACATTTAGTGAAATAATTTTAGCCTATTTCAAGATATTTTCTATTATCGATAATTATTGATAATACTCATAGTGATATACATTTTTAAACTTTTTTAATTTAAAAATACATTTAACCTATCCAAGTAGTATTGGATGGGCCTCTCTAGCTCATGATGATCTATCACCCCCGCCAACCCACCAAAGCATTAAGTTGACCTCTACATATTAAGAAGAAAATAATAAAAATAATTTGACAATTCCCCCCCCCATTACACCGAAAAAATATAAATCTGACCCTCTACACCAAAAAAAAGCAATTTTGACCCCCCCCCCCCCCCCCCTTCAACATTCGGACTGGAAGCTCAGGCGAAAGAGTAGTCCAGATCTGGCAATTATTCCATACAAATGGATAAATGTCACAGAATGGTACACAGGTGAATACCTAGGTTCCGACCATCTCTTTATCATCACAAACATCACTATAGAAACTTATAAAAAGTGAAGAGCAAACCAGTGATACGTTGGAATAGGCAAAATGCGAAATGGAAGAACTTCTCAGAAGATATGCAGAAAGACGCTGAGGACTACAACGGAGAAAGAGACTTAAAATATATCTACAATTTTCTGAAAGAGAAAACTATCAAAGCAGTAGAAAAAAACATCGAGAAGGTTACGATTAGCTGGACACAAGCTGGATGAGTAAAGAGATAAGAGACAACATCAAAGAAACAAACAAACTAAGAAGAAATATTGGTAAAAACAGATTTAAGTAGGTAGAAAAGTGCAGAGAAATCAGAAAGAGAATAAATAGAAAGAGTTTCTAAATGATGTCAAAATAAATAGAGACACATAAAATTTTGAAAATTGCAAAGACTTTGGAAGGAAACCCAGAAACAAATGGACCGAATACTGCTCTTAATCATGACAGGAAGGAAGTATTCAGTGATGAGAAGAAAGCTAATGTTATCATGAAGTACTATGCGGATGTGAATAAGATAAAATTCAATGCAATATATATATATTACAACATAGAAGTAAAGAAGAAGCTAAGATCTATCAAAATTAGGAAACAACAAGACCGCAAGCGAGTTCAACTTAAGTGGACTAAAAAGAGCTATACATCACATGAAAGGCAAAAGAGCAGCAAGTGCAGATCGCATATATCCAATGATGATAAAAAATTACGACAAAAAAACACTTCACCTTCTAACTGCATTAATGACTCATGGAACAAGGGAAAATGCCCACAAGAATGGAAAGAGGCGGTCATCATCTTTCTGTTCAAAGTATGGTTGCAAACAGAATCATGTGGCTAGCATAACATCAGTCATTGATCAACAATAACCAAACAGTTTTCCAGAAATTTAGATCTACAGAAGACCAGATAATCAAAATCTCGAAAGAGATAAGCGATGGCTTCCAAAAGAAACAATCGGAAAGAATCGTAATTGTTCTCATCGATTTTTTGTGTACGACAAAATTTGGAAGCACAGAAAGATTTTGAATTAATAACAGATTAATTCAAAAGAATGTCCCGAACAAAATGATTAAGTGGATTAATGGTTTCCTCAGTAACAGGAGAGCGAGCGTCAGAATTCAAAACAAGAATGGCATAAAGATGGCTTTATGCAAAGGTCTTCCGCATGGAGCAGTGTTATCACCAATACATTTTCTCGTTTACATTGGACATGCTCAAAGATCAAATACCGGAAGACTTGTCTATTAGTTTATTCGCGGACGATGGGGCTACATGGAGATCAAACGAAGGAGTCAACGCGGTACAGAAATGGAGTATTTAGAATAAAATGCCTTTAAACATCAGTAAGAGCGAAGTAAATTTCATTTCTTCCGACACCAATGAAGCAAGATGAAAGCCATATATCAAGATAGACAACATTCAACTCAAGTACCACCCAAACCGTCTTTTGGGAGTGACGTTCGACAGAACACTCTCCTTCTCCCAGCATGTCAAGAAAATACAACAGAAAACAAATAACAACTTGAATATTCTTACCAGGACATGCAATAAGGAATGGGAATGGAAAACAGAAACGAGAAAGTATCCTTAGTAATATGAACAATGGTGCACCATGTTGGCAACCCTGGTTGTTGGTAGCCAACATCAACTATCTTGAAATATTGCAAAATAAAGCCCTTAGAACAATTACCGGGCAATGGAAAATGACAGCGATTGAAGGAATTAGAATGGAAATGAGAGAATCATCGATTAGGAATATTGTTAAGAGAAACGTAGTCAAAGGTTATTTTAGGGCTAAGTGTGTATTGAACAACCCAAGAGAGATTGTCCTACAAAATAGAGTTAAGCACCGATCCAAGATAAGAAGTAATCTACGAGAGACGGCGAACAATCTAATCCAAAATGTCCAATTAATCTACTGACTATAGATATTCAAAAACCTGATATTATGAAATTGGCACATTGGAGCTGGATAGATTCTAGAAATTGAATATGCTACACAATTCTTCCAAATCTACACAAATTGATATTCTAATAGATGATGCTCTTAACACTATTAGGTTCCAGAACAAATAAATGATTGTATACATGGATGGATCAGTGAAAGAAGGCACTAATTATGGGGTAAGCGCAGCGATATTTACTAAAGGAGATCCAGCCTACCCAGAAATCATTGAAAGATGCATTGCAAAAGGTCCAAAGATCACATGCTCCTTCGAGACAGAAGTCATTGCGTTAAGTATGGCCCTTGATTGGTTAGAAGAGAACAATAATCCAGAATGTCTGATATGCTCAGACAGTCAAGCTACTCTGCTCACCCTCGAATTACAAACAAGATTGTGACGTGGACAACATCTGCAGATGACTGGACGCATACCCGAACCAAGCGAACCAAGTCATCATTCAGTGTGTCCCAAGCAATGTCAACGAAGCAGCAGAAAAGAGAAATGAAGCAGCAGACAAGGCAGCTAAAGAAGCATCCAATGACAAGAACATCCAAGCTCTTGATTACATATATCTTGGGAAGCTGCTCTAAACATAGCAAAAAGATATTTCAGAGATGATAAACCTGCACATCCCCTTATCAGTATCACGTATGAAAAGAAGTAAACACATCCATTAAGTACAAGATAGAAGCATGCAAGACTCGCCCAACTGAAGATTGGACACTGTAAAAAGTTACAGGCGTACATAGCCAGAATAAGCGAAGAAGATCCTACATGCAAGAGATGTGGTATTGAACCAGAAGATGCGATTCACTGGCTACAACAATTTCCAGCTACAGCGAACCTGCGTTCGAAAATATTCGGTCGTCCATTTCCCTCCCTAGACGTCCTATTTGAAATCAGGGTAATCTTCTCCAAATCAAAGCAATTTTCTCAAAATTATGGCTGTTCTCTCAAATCAAGGACCGGCTACTCAAATTTGGGTCTTATATGAATCATTTGAAGAGGATTTATTAAATTGAGTGCATATATGATTTTTTTTTTTAATTTTTGGGTTTTTAAGAACTTTTTGTCAAAGCTGAAATATGTCAAAATGTACAAAATGTTTCGAAATTTTGTTAAAATCTGTTAAATGTGAATAAAACAATATTTGGGTACTTTTAATGATATTTAAGAATTTTTAGCAATAATAGAATTTGTTAAAATTTGATAGAATATGTTAAAATTTGATAAAATATGTTAAAATGTGCTAAATTTTTATAAAACTCGTTGAAATATTCAAAATGTAAAATAAAGGTTTTAAAATTTCGTTAAACTCTCCTAAATGTAAATAAAATAACAATTTTAGGTATAATTATTGATTTTTAGTAATTTTTAGCAATATTTCAAATAATATTTGTTAAATGAAATTAAATTCTGTTGAAAATTGTTAATGTTAATAAAATGTGCTAAAAATAAGGAATTTGAAATATTGGTAAAATTACTACCACTGTGAAATACTAGTATTGAATTAAAATAAGTCTATTCTTACAAAATTTGAAATAATTTCAACAATGAATCAAGTTTTTAATAGAAAAATCAAATTTTGCATATGTAAAATAGTACTATTAGAAGTTTAAATTAACCAAATCAGTTACTGCACTGCTAAAATCAATAAGTGTACGTAAGATTTCGATAACTATATTTAATCAATTTTTAATAGAAAAAACGAATTCTCCATATGCATGCTATATAGTAAATATAACTATAAAATGATTCAAATCCCATACTGTCTTGGTAAAAATCGAAGTATTGATAAAAATCAATAAGTGTAAGATATCAATATCTTCTTTTAATAAAGTTGATAATAGTCCCATCGAATTCTCCATAGGCTATATACTATATAGGACAGCTAATAGCCATTAAAATTATTGAAATCCATCACTCTCTTGATAAAAATCCAAGTATTGATTAAATCCACAAGTGTTCATTGGGTATCGATAACTATATTTAATCAAGTTTTTAATAGAAAATTCTAATTCTCCATATGCCATGTGGAAGGGTGGGGGAGGTGGATTCAAAATAGTTTTTTCTTATTTTTTGATGTAGAGGTCAAATTTATTTATTTATTTTTGGTGTAGGGTATACCCATCCCATACTCAAATTTAATTATTTTTATTTTTGGTGGGGTAGCGATGATTTATGCAAGTTATACTACTTATGCAAGTTATATTATAATATTATGTTACCTTTGGAAAGCAGAGTTTGTATCCTCTTATAGCAGGAATTACGGTCAGGATTGGAAGGAAACTTTATAGTGGTTGTGCGGGTTTCCGTGTTTGGGATTGTTGTAATGAAGCATATGGATTTCTCTTTTTGTGTGACAAAACACTTTAAAATGTCTTGTTCAATTTCGAGGCGGAAGTGGGATTCCATGAGTTTCCGATGCCTCGCGTCTATAAATATAAGTTAATTTAAATTTTTATTCCAATAGTAAATTTTAAAAACATTACAATTATTGTCTTATATCGTTGAAAGGTGTAAATTCAAACCTATGATTATTATAAATAATTATTAGACACTTTAATTGATTTATGATTTTGTAATATAAATTTCTCTGTATAGAGCTTTTGTTTACTTTATAATATTGATTTAAATATATTTATTTCAAACAAAAAATTATCTATCAAATTTTCAAAAACGATTGTTCACATATATTAATCAAAACTTTTAGAATCACAAAAATGTCATACCTTCAACTGTTTTATAAGCCAAAATCACAACGTTAAAATTTTCGGAGTTGTTTTCTATCCGTATGAAAACATTGGTTCTTTCATATTCCGTAATCCACACTGCAGGGAAAAGATTGCTGTCCATAATAGAATTGTCCATCATTGACACTGACAAACTAATATAGAAACTAACTTACTAACATAGCAACTCTTTTAAACTAATATAGGAAAATAACGTAATCATAAAGCTATTTAACAATAGAAATTATTTTTATCCAATTATAATTGATCAAGTATAGTATCCTCTAATAGTATCTGTCTAATTGGATTACATAGAACATTGAAAGTATGCATAAACTTCTTCAATAGAGTATATTGGTTATACATAGTGTATATAGTCTACTAGTATAGTATATATATATATATTAATCTTAAATGGAAATGGATGGATTAAAATTAAAACTAGGAGTATAATGGGTGTGTAAATACATAGAATTAATAGCATGGTTGCTAACCGCCTAACCACTTTTTGCATGATGCTCCTCTAATATGAATTCTTTTAGCTCTAACAATATCTTGTCGTATCTAAATTTAAATTTTTGTTTAAATTTTATTTAATATAATTCCCGTAAACTTTTATCAACTTAAATGATACAGTTTTTTTACTGTATGTATGTACTATACCAGTAGAGGTATTATCTCTCGTATCAATTTTTTAATTATTTAATAATATATCCCTAATTAGCAATCATGCTTTTAGAATAATATTACTCTACATGTATCTAATATTTTCTGTATAAATTTTCCAATTTTCCTATATTTGAAAATATTAGGGTTTTATTAAATGAATCATATTTAAAGTTACGTTCATGCAAATTTATTTTCATATGTTCCTATCTATATATAGGGTGTAACAAAAAAACTGCCGTTTTTCAAAATTGTTATTATAAAACATGGAATTATATGAAAATTGAAATTTGATTTTATATCTGAAATAGGATATGGATTTATTACCCTAAGTTCATTGATTTTATATTTTAAATCTTCTATAGATTTACTGCCCTAGGTTCATTGATTTTATATTTGAAATCGTCTATAGATTTACTGCCATAAATTCATTGATTTTGTATTTGAAACTTTATGCATAATAATAATTATCAATCTTTGAAATAACTTATATTGAAAATTTAAAGTAACAACAATGAAGAACAATAACAACGGTATAATATTCAGAATAGCGAGGTGTATTGGCATAGATGATCATAGATAATCATATAAATAGGCAGTCATATTGAAATAGTCCACGAAAGTAATTACATACAATATGTATATTTATTCAAGTAGATGAAGTGTTTATTATTACCGTTTCCATTAATTAATTCGTAAACTGTTTGCCTTGCAACTGGTATGCAATATGCATTGGTTTAAAATTTTGAAATCGACAGAAAAAGAAAGGCAGGGTGTCGTTTTATCTACATGATTTTTAAAAGACGCTTTTTAAATCAAAAGTTCCGTAGTCATATCTATGATCATAAATGGTAAGACAAATGTATGGGAGAGGCAGTTTTGATATTATTATTGAGAATAGTTGGTATGGCAACCTTAGAGTCACAACCGCAGGGTTTCACATTACAATAGACGATTACAATATGCAGTAGTAATATTGTAGAAACGTTAGATTAAATAAATTAAATTAAAATTTTTGTATTTTAAGATAATGAATTCGAGTATTACGAAAAACGTCTGGTGATTGGTGATCAACAATTAGGGATCAAGAACCACCGAGCCTAGTTCTTTAGCTTTATATTTTCCATTAGAATTTACAATAGGAGTAGTATGTCATTCGTAAGTAATTTTAAAAATGTATATTTACTAAGAAGAAACCTATGTAAAAGACTTAAGTAAAAAACGTAAAGATATCTTTCACATCAATCAGTTTTTTTTAAATATTATATTTTAAAAATTTACAGTGTTTTTTAAATAAAAAGATGGAAATAATGGAATGACCATCTTTTCACCCTATTCATTAATCTTATTATTATTTCTTTAATATGAATTATTATAATATACTAATAAATGCCTTAATTAAGAAGTGCTACTTTATATATTTGAAAGCAAACATTTATAATATATGTAGGGCCGTTAAGCTAGAGGTAAAGGGGGATGGAATTACAACGGTAAAATAACAACAAGAACAACAACAACAAAAAGTTTTATGGGAATCTAACTTTTTGTTATCCAATTTAATAAAACAAAAGATTTTCTTTGTCTTAATATCAGGTACTGGACTCCTTTAATAATAAATTTCAAACGTTTTAATATATATTTTAATTTTCATGTATAATATATTTTAGTTCAAATATATTTTAGTTATGAAAAAAATATTATATACGGACACATTTTCAATAATCAATCCGATATCATTTTTTCTAATTAAATTAATTAGTTCAAAATACTACCAATTCTCTTAATATAATCTGCGAGTTAATGTTAACTCCGAATAGCTAAAAAGTATTTTCAAACTTAATTAAAAAAATATAGATATTACAATAGATAAATATTAATCTTATGCTTGAAAGACTAATTTTACTTTGATTATATCTTGGTTAAAAAACATTTATTGATTTTCGAATTATATCAAATTTTATAGTTATTATAATTGTTCAATTGTTTCTCTTTTATCGCATATAATTATAACAATTTTGTTGAAAATTGAGATTTTTGTATATAAACAGACACTTTTAAATTTGACTTACTTGAAAAACAGGATATTTTAGCTATGCTAAAGTTAAGGGTTAAAATACAAATACATAAAATACATGAGCCATTAGGCCATTTGCAGATTCAAATAAAACTACATGGGCGTAACTAGGAATTTGAGGTAGCCCGGGCGAAGGCTGGGTCAAAAGTATTTGGGGTCCAGGGGTGTAGCCCCCCGGAAAATTTGTCAATGTCTTAAATTGTAATGAAGCAATATTAGAGCACGAAAAACCGAGGGAATAAGTTTCAATAAATTTTGCTAAACGACTCACAAAAGTGTATGTATTCTAATATAGTAATTTGCACTATTTCAAATTTTCAAAACCGTACAACCCGGTTGCCCGGGTTGCCCAATGGCTAGTTACGCGCCTGAACTATATCAATAATCGATAATTCAAAATAATATCTTGTCTCTTAAGGATTTCTGAGTATTAACTATGTTCATATTCCTCCGAAACAAAATAATAATAAACTTGAAATTTGAACAAAAGAATGTTAAATAATACAAAATAAATAAACGAAATAGATCGTAATGTTGAATATTGGATATATTTAAATAAAATGATACATGATACGCGCTATTTTAAGATTCATTAAAATCTATAAAGATTTTATATATTCTCAATCATAAATATATATCTTTTCTTATATAATTTCTTCAACGTAATACATTTATTCTCTAGAGTCAAATATATTCATACTATATCACAATTTGATCAAATACATATAATTATGAATAATTACGTTATGACGTTATGAGTAATGTTCATTTGTAGAATATGAGTCATTTATTAAAAATTAAAAATAAACAAAATATGTTTCGTTCAATTAATTATTGAACATAACATAATAGGAACATATTACCCAAAGATGATGCCATCATGAAAGTTTCTCATGCAATAAATAATTTAAATAAAAAATGCAAAACACGATAAAACAAGTTGTTTAAATAAACTAATCGAAATTGAATTATTCAAATCCATATATATATTAACATTATATTTAATATCAAAAGTTTTATTTTTTGTTACATTTATAACGCACCTTCATATTAGATTTAAGTGCGCTTTTCGAAAGTATTCAGTATATACAAAATTATTCAATTCAAGCGAGTTCAATATCGATATAATATATTCAAGATCAATGTAACATTTCCAATATAGTTCGGAGTAAAGCTTTTAATAGTTCAACAATTCAAATTTCACATTTAATCTAATTTTATTTAAAATTACGTGTATATAATTTCTAATTATGACACGATTGTCATACTATATCTCAGCAGCGTTAAAATTCATTCTAATGTCATTAATATTTAAACGTTTTATTAATTTTAATGTTAAAGAGATTAGACTAAAGCTTTAAAAGGTTTGATGTTGATACAATATATTGGCTAATTTTCGTACAAAACTTGAAAATATATTATATCATCAACAACCATTTTTTAGCTTTAATAAAAAAGATTCGATATTATTCCGAACCTTTTGATTATCAGCACGGTATGCATAGAATAAATATATTTGAATTTGAATAAAAATACGATTGTTATAATTAGAATATAATTATACAAAATTGAAATATATAATTTTTTAATTTTTAATTTGCGACTAAAACAAGTTTCATATTATATTAGAGCATTATATTAATTCCTTCACGCTTGACGAAACAAAACTATTTTAGAGGCAATCAATAATAAATCAATCGATAATTAGCACAATGCTGCATCTCAAATCACCCCTTTTCGTGGCCTTAAATTTCGACTATATCTTGATAAAAATAAAATCGATATTTCACTTGTATTATTTATATTAATTTAACACTAAGGATGTACTCTCTTTTTATTCCCTATTCGCATGTCATTTAATAATTTTGTTAAAAAATATGATTTTCTTGTATATAAATAGACACTTTTCTTTTTTGTTTTTCATTTGAATCTTTTTCCTGAATTTGGAAAAGTATCACTTTTCCATACAAGGAAATCTATTAAAACAAGTTCGCAAGATATCACAAGATAAAACAAGATATTTTAATTACACTGAAGTTAAAGTTAAAAGACAAATAGAAATAAATAAAAGCACCAATAATCAATGATTAAAAAATATGTGTCTGATAGGTATTTCTTTATTCAAATTGTTTACATTTTTTCGAAACGAAAAAATTATATTAAACTTGGAATTTTGACAAAATAAATAAACAAAATGGATTGGAATGCTGAATATTGGATATATTTAAATAAAATTTTTGAAATATTTTGTATACAACACTTGCAAGCTATTGTTAGATTGATCGTAATCAATTAAGATTTTATATAAGCTTAATCAATTTAACTTTCAATTTAATAAAAAATCGTAATTATTCATAACATGTCTTATATAATTCATTCACTATATTTACTATATATGAATAATGACGTCATGACGTTATGATTAATGTTTATTTATAGAATATGGGTCAGTTAGATTACAAAATTAGATTACAACTAACAAATACAACGTTTTGATCAAATAAGTATGAAAATATTACACAAAGAGAATAAACCTTTAAGCAAAACCTTTAAAACAAGTAGTTTAAATAAGAACTCAAAAATGAAAAAAATTAAGAAATTGAATTTTTCAAATCACCATATACATTAACATTTTGTTTAATTATCAAAAGTTTTATTAATTCTATATCGAATTTTCTATGATTTATTTGCGCCCCAGTAAAAAAAACTTCCACTACCTAAAATTGAATATACTATGTATGCATCATTTATAAATCAATAACGCCTTGATAATAACTGTCCTAAAAATCATAGTTTACTTTAATTAGTATAGTCAGTTCCTCAGATTAGCTTTCAATGAGTATTGCAGTGCTCTCTAATAAGTAGCCTTTTATATATTTATTATTTTTGACACCTTTTAAAATTGTGACACCCCCTGATAAAATCTTAGATACGAGCCTGAAATCGTAACATTTAACTTAAATTTATATATGCGAAATATACAATATGCTGTAAAAAAAAGTACTAATACATGAACACATACATTCTATAAAATAATATCAATTTAGTCTTTAAAATTTAAATGTTTTGCGCAGATGCTCTGCTACCCAGCTTTCCATATCACTGCGGAGGATAAGTGAGGCCATTTAAATCTCTTATATTCTTACGGTCCTCTAGTATCATATCAGCTATTTGCGTTTGCTGCCAAACATCTGAATCGTTCCTCTCGTTCTTTAATTCATTAATCTCCAGTTTTTCTAAAATAATAAAATGAAAGAATTTTGTTAATATTTTGAATCAATTTTATATATTTATATACATATATACAGAAAAAAGTATAAATAAAAAAAGAAAATTACAACATATAGAGAAAAATAGTTTTCATGATAGTATTTATTAACAATAGTCAAAAGTATACCCATAAAAATTAAAATATTCAAACTGAATGTACTACAATAAGTATATAGGAATAAACACTTTAAAAAATAATTCTCAAAGGGGTACACTTGTAGAACTCTTTTGTCAACACATACGTGCAGACGTCTAAACGTACACTTGTTGGCGTATTTGAGTATATTAGTAGGGAACCTGGCAAATTCCCGTGTTACGCAGGATTTCATGTCAGTCATGGTGTCGGTCGATATTTTCTGACCCATCGTACTTGGGAATATTCTGCCATGAATTCTCTTGTTTTCATTGCGTGTGAGCAGAAGCCCCATTTTGTTGTACATGAGATGGCAAGGACCTTTTGCTTCTAATGCATAGTACGGATCAATGAGATACTTAACCGACATTGCGGCCCACGTTGTTTCATTTGTTCCCAAAAATATTTTGTTTAGACCAAAATGAAACCTTCTTATCATTGACTGAAATCTTACTTACTAACCCACCTCCCAAGAGTTACATTATATTTGAAAGACCCCTTACATAATTAGTACATGATACATAATTAGTACGTGAATACAAATTATAATACAGTCATTAATTAAAAATCTACTAAGGTATCTTAATAATCGTTATAAATAAAACATGTATTCACGTACGTTGTTCAATCTGTTTCTGTAACTCGGTGTTCGATTGATAGCTAAAAATAAACATATGAATAATTGCTTCATTTAATTCAGTAGTAATGATTTTGTTCAATATTATGTTTCCATTCATTATTTTTTATAGTATTGTAGGATTCTTTGGGACCAATGATTTTTGTCCGAATTAAGTAAAATCTGAGTTAGACAAGGCAAAATCCGAGTTAGGTTCGAGTTATCCGAGTTAAGTCGCAAAAATACGACTTAAATGAGTCTGACGCAAGCGAGGTCGACTGAGATATAATGCCAAGATATAAAACATAAGTTTATATTTACTTACATTTTAGGATGACTGGACGATCTTCCACGTACCCCATCGTCTGAAAATTACAATTTATAACATGATTATAAGCAATTGTGTCAAATAAACGTAAACGGAAAATAATTTGTTGACTTTCTGAAGGAAAAATAAACACGTAATATTTAAAATAGAATATATTACATTTCTGTTCTCCTAGCGAGAGGTTGTGTCATAAGCAGCCGCTCGTTCGTGTTGTTTAATTTTGAATTATCCAATGTTTTATCCATCCAAACTTTTTGATCGTCTTTTTGCAAGCTTTTGCAACCATGCCAATAAATTGTGTTTATTTTGAAGAAGTTTTTTACAAGGTTTTTGAGATTGACTGTGTAATCATCGTTTAATAGTATTTTTAGCAATACAACAGTTCTGTATTCGTGCAAGAGAACATTCTCTCTCTTACTCACCCACTGACTAGGATTAGTGCAATCAATACATACTCTCAACCGCTCAATGCTCGGAAGGAAAAGAATTTCTACGCCCGAACAGGAATTCACCCACTCAAACTGTGTTGGAGACCTCAGTCAAAAGGTATCCTAATTTTCCAGCAGTGAGCATCCCCATTACAGACTCTTGGTTAACAAACTCCAACCATTTGACACCTCAGGAGCTTGATGGTACATTTCAGCCACTTCACTTCGAAAAATACAGACTTCAGGCGATGGTCACTGTCTTGTTCATAGTATACATATGGCACTCTACGCCGAAGAAGAGACATATTCGACAGGAGCATTTTTCAAGCAATCTTTTCTGAACTATTAACTAATCTCAATTACTACTCACCTTTCTGCCCATTAGAAAAACTTCCAAGTTTTTTATCAAACTATATCGAAAATTAAGAATATAACACAGCCCTTGGGGATCTTCTTCCTCTCAGTATTTCCAGTGCGTTCGGTCGCCTTATCTACATAATCGATTGGCAACCACCCTTTTATCACATCCTCAATGTCCAACCACATCGTCCCCCTCCATCAAGGAGTCCCCTGCTTCTCACAATGTCCCACGAACACTTCGAACTTATAGTATTTCCTACTGGTCAGCTGATGACTACAAACTATGCACACAATATTCTGAAACAAAAGTCCTCACCTCGTCAAAGAAACCTTAGATACATGCCTTTATCTGAGACAGAGAAATCCAGTGAAAAACTATTAAATTATCCTCCCAAAATTATCCTAGATCTTTTGCGCTACAAAACACAAGAGCTCCTCTCCTGCGCAATAGTGAATCAAGACGACGTTGAAACTTGGCTCATTAGTGACATCGATGACGAATCAGTTTCCCTTCTTGATTATAACCTAAGCAGGTGTGACGGACCAAACCGCATTGGTGGAGGATGCTGCCTCTACATCAAAAGCAACATAACCTTCAAGGTTCTATATCAGCTCAGCAGTGAGACCATTTCTATCATCACTATTGTCCTGTTATACGCTACCTCTAAGGACATTATTGTGTCTGTTGTTTACCACCCGCCCAAAGCGAACGACCAAACCACTCTAGACTATTTTTAAAACAAGGTGGCCATATCCCTCCAATCTAACCCTAAGCCTAACATTTTCATTCTTGGAGACTTAAACTCATTGAACCACGGCGAACTCTCAACATCTTTTGGCCTCTAGCAAATTGTCAAATTCCCCACAAGAGGAATGTCCTGTCTAGACGTCATATTTACTGATTTCAACACCAATACTTGAGTGGTCCAAAAGTTGGGCTCAGTGAAACTTCTGGGTGTAACTACGGACTCATACCTTACTTTTCGCGAGCATGTCCAGAATTGTAAGATAAAAGCCAATTAGAAGATTTTTTGGCTCCGCACTCTTACTCGTTTCAAAGCCAACAGAGAAGGCTTTCTTAAAAGGTACCGGAGCTTTATAAGAAATATTTTGGAGTATGCCTCAACTGGATGGTTCTCTTTTACATCCAAGGACCTCAAACTCTCAATTGAATGGGTCTAAGGTACTGCGCGGCGCATCATCTTCCCCGAATTCCCTTACGAAGATGCTCTCAAAGAATACAAGATGTCCCCAATCTGTGACCATCTCAACCAACTGTCTATGCAGCAATTCAATAAAATGCAAAGACCAATGCATCCTCTTCACCACTTTATTCCCCAAACAGGGGTGACAGCAGCCTCCGATCCAGCCATCA
Organism: Vannuccia rotundouncinata; assembly: GCA_034780395.1. Classification (NCBI taxonomy): domain Eukaryota; kingdom Metazoa; phylum Platyhelminthes; order Proseriata; family Coelogynoporidae; genus Vannuccia; species Vannuccia rotundouncinata. Next base: position 3,481 of record JAUZNC010014871.1, on the reverse strand, counting down.
AAAACAACACATCCATCATCCCTTGCGTTCGCACCACCCTTCGAACCAAATCGTTCATTATTGCTGGCCTATCCAACGCTGACATTCAACGCTGGTTTATGACTTTTACATTTATTTTTATGTTCTAATATTTTAATTTTTTTCATGTTGAATTTTAATGTGTTCTTGTAATCATGTATGTATGCTTTAATGCCATACTGAAATAAATCTCTCTTTCTCTCAAATTGTATTTGAATTAATTTATTCAAATACATCTATTATAATCTTAACTTACTGGAACTATCTGGAATTTCTTCTTATTCGTTCAAACTAGAAAAATATATACCTTCAACTAATTCCTCAGCAGTAGTTCTTTGTTGTCTTGTTGTTTCTTCATTACACCTGCATTCTGTATATCATACAGGATGTCCCAGAAGTTTTTTCCGGTAAAAACTATAACCTATACTTGTAATTTTTTACACCCAAACCAAAAATTTATATTCCTCTTTACTGTATTGTACCAATTGTAGTGATGTAATTTGAATTATGTTTTTTGAATTTAGCTTCCATGTATGTACTTATCGATTTAAATAATATTAATTTCAATCTTATAGTGTTCTTCATAACTACAGATTGTCATGACGGAATATACAACATAGAAGAAAAATGATGGCTTATTGAAAACGAAGCTTTTATTGAGGCACAGAAAACGCAAAGCAGCGAATTTTGAATCGAGTGAAGAACACTGTTACAGAATGGGCCTGCATGGGTTTTAGTGGAGTAATATGTTTCTGATAGGTATTGTGTAATATTGACAGATCAGGTATTTCCTTATTTCAGACGACACCATGATATTAAATGACGACACCATGACACCAAATCGCCCGAACTGACCACTTATGACTTTTGGCTGTGGGCAACGGTGCGTTCGAAAGTGTATGTTTTGGTGAAATATTCGTCTCTAACTGATGATTAATCAACTCGAATTCAACACGATTTGGAAGAACTGCAGAGGAACTTACAAACGTATTGATCTATGCAGAGATGTTAACGGTGCCCTGTTTGAGGACTAAGAGTATTTTTGAGACTACTTAACAGTTTTCATCATCAAAATTATGTACAATTTTATTTATATGTTAACTGAATATTCAAAAAATTTGTTTACATATTTTTTACTCTAAAATAGTATTTAGTTTTTGCAGGAAAAGACTTTTCGGACACCTGTACAATTATTTAATTTTTCACATATAATGCTCAACATTACCGCTAGTTTTATAAAGTTAATAATTAATTGATGAAATGGAGCATTTTTAATGCTAATATGTGAATATTTTATTGGATACTGAATTTATAACATTCTAATTGATTGAATTATATTTATAACACAAATAAGTCATATCGGATATTAAATATAGCTTAATGTGTTAGAAAGGCACACAATGAAATATACAGGTAGAATACAAAGAGAAAATTTAAATTAAATTAAATAAAATAAAATATAATATATAAACTCAGGTATATTTAACAGCAAGTGTGGGTTTGCCAGTGAATTGACAAAATGTACCAAAAAAAATATTTTCTGTATTTTTTAATGTAAAATACAATAAACTAAGGTAAAATAAAAACACCATCTTTATAAAATTACCCGCTAAAACTACAATTTTTACAAAAAACTTTTCGACAAATTACCTTTATCAGTGTGTGAGAAAACAAAAGTGAAATTATATTTTTTTTGTTCACAAATGGATAATATCTGTTAAGTATACCTCCTGATGTATTTTTTATTTGATTTTGTTTTATTTATTGTAGTTTTAGCAATTACTTTTATACAGATAGTACTTTGGCTGTTTATTTTATCTTTATTTTAATATTTTAATTTATTTTAAATGTTAATAATTGTTCCTGAACCTGATATCGTTTGTTTGTCCATAGAAGGAGACGTCAGAAAGCTGGAACCTGATTAAAGAATTAAATGTATAAGTTAGAGATTTTTTACATTCCACTTTTACACATTTTTGATTAGGTAAAAAATATTATGAATATAATATTGAATCTATAACAAAAAATAGTTATTTCTAATTTCGCGAGTGTCAGAAAGGCACAGAATAAAAATATGCGTGTAAAAAAACCTTTTTGGAGTATATTTAACGGACAAAAATACAAAAAATATATTTAAAAATTAATTTAAAGGTACTTTAATTTTTTTTTACAAAGACAAATTGTCGAAACGTTTGTAAGTTAAATATCTTTTGATTTTATAAAAATGTTAACTTTTTGGTTCATTAATTCAAATTAGCATAAATTAATTTTACACAGTGTTTTTATTTTTTCTGTATAAAAATGATTCAGTTATAAATTGTAATATTTCTATTTTAATACCATATTAATTTACTTATACAGTTTTGATATTTAAAATAAACGTACCTTTTCCACTGTCTCTGTCTGAAAAGTAAAAGGTTTCAAAATGTTTTCAAAATTATTACAAATGATATATTTAAAAAAACATATTTCAAATGCATTTACTTTGTCTCTTGTTCAATTCTTCAGTCGCATTTTCTGCATCTGAAAAATATCAAATGCATATTTATGCATAATAAAAATTAAAACACCTCGCATTTCATATATTCACCAATTTCTTGAACTGTTAAATAAACAATATTAATCATTGTTATATGATAAAATATAAAAAAACACAATGAACATTAATATTTAGTAACGAATGTAATGAATGTATAACATTTATAAAATTAAAAAATGCAATGATTAGATGAAATTATTTAATGACAGTGATAGATGAAATTATTTAATGACATTGTTAGATAAAATTATTACAAAAATTATCTAACAAGCTCTTGGTTTTCTATAACGATTCTGTTTGAGAAAGCAGATTGTTTATACTTTATCATCTAAACTTGCCGGGCCTATCCAACATTCATTCAAAAAATTATTTGACCAATCTTCCAAAAATATGAGATTAGTTAGTTTCACCAATAGTTATTATTTCTGATCGATTTGCGTTAAACTATTTTCGCATACCTGAAGCAGAATCATTGAGATGCGAAAGATCGGGATTTCTGATTTGATAATAATAAATATATAAAAATACAATTAATCCGATGCTATTAAAACTAATATTTTATTAAAGTATAAGTAATATGTGATTATGCTAATTTAGAAATATATTATCCAACTTCTTCCGACTTTTTCGTTCATTACCTTTTAAAATTAGAAAATTATAACTCAATTATAAGCATCTCTTTGTGAAATTAATAACTAAAAAAATATTTATATATTTTAAATGTACCATATTTTAATGTTTAAGTGTTATGATAAATCAATGTTTACTCGTTTACATTTTAAATATTTTTGAATCATTTCGGCGAGTTTCCAGTCTTTGGGTACTTGTTTCTGTTCACAGCTGAGACTGATGATGTGCCTGATTCTCTTCCTGTTGGTGTGATTCATGTTATGAAACATGTCGTTGAGCCATCCGTCGGGTCCC
>JAUZNC010014849.1:0-28298 GCA_034780395.1 Vannuccia rotundouncinata | reverse complement strand
GTATATATTTTAATTAGTATATAATTTGTTATATGATTCCATTATTCACATAAAAATAAATATTAGGTTTTTTCAAAAAATGGATTATTGCTTACAATCTCAATCTCAATTAAAAATAAAAATGCTTTATCAATACAAGTCTAATGGGTACGTACAATAGAACAATATGACTTAGAATCCTATATATATGCACAAATAGAAAAACTGTGATTTATTATTGTTTTATTCATTTACTAAACAAAATAAATTATTTACGTTTTTATAATAACATAAGCTTATAAAATTCACGATTAGTATTATAAATACAAAGAACAATGAAATCAACTGAAATTCTCAATATTTGATTATTCATCCGGTATGTGAACGCCCACATATTGTATATAATTTTAAATTAGGCTGTAAAGGTGTAGGAGTCAAGAAAAAAGAGATGGTTAGCACCACATGCTCAAGCAATACATATTACAAAACGGGTATATAGACATCTGTATCTCGTCATTAAACTTGATCAGGATAAGCAGAGTCCCACAATCTATTCAAGTGGGGAAAAATTGTTTTATATGAAATGGAAAATGGATAAAATAGTTCAATACTCCATCCTATCTGGCTATTATAAATCATCAAGAGAATTGGTAAACATTATCAACAAAACAAATCTACAGAATGACTATGGGATTACTCTCTCCTCTGATGCGGCTTTAAATCGATTCAAATTGGACTTGGCGTCAGAAGGAGAGCAAAAAATATCTCTACTACATAAGGAACAACTAGAGCATATTCTAGGATTTTCTGAATTGAAAATAACTGAAACCTCAACTGCAAAACATTCATCAGTTCTACGTAGAGGAATTCATAGTCTATATGTTTATTGTGATGTATGTTCTGAGATGATTGTTGGAAACTCACTTGTCCCGCTTTTGCGAATGGTTGGCTTCCCTACTATTTCTTTTTGTGAAAACGTGGACATTATCTATAATAATCCGATATATGTACACTGTATGAAGAGTTATATCGATACTGTGGCAATTAAAATATGCGATGATACTGGACGTGTGGTATCCTTCAATGAGGGGTAAACGATCATAAACAATTATGTGCATTAATAAACAGTTTTTTAATGCTTATTCTTTTTATTAACTATATATTCGTCTTATCATACTATATATTTAATATATTACAGTTATATTATTCTTATTAAAACTTTAATTATACTTTTTTATATCTTTTAATAGAAACATTATTTTTTATGAAATGAACATATTATTTCTAAACGTTTTATATTAAGAATTAAATACAACAACTGTTTAATGAGTGGGAAAAATATGAAAGAAATCATAGTATATTATCCTACAAAATCACAGGAGATAAATGCATGTAATGTTATAAAAACAATAGGATAAATACGTAATTTTGGGCGTTCATAAAAAGTTATACGATATGAAAATAAAAGCCCCTCACGGCCTCAATGCCACTGACTCGCATATGCGAGATAGGATAAGTTATAAAAATTCAATTTCACTTGCAGAAAACATGTAAACCAACTTTATAAAAAAACTCCATTTAACTTGGATAAAAAATATATAATTGGAACTCTATAAAAAACTTCATTTAACTTGGAGAACAATAAAATTTGTGAATATATACAACTCTTTATGTCCAAATATTTACATTTTAGAGAGAGAGAAAAAACTCCACTTTAAATGGAAAAAAAGATATTCAATTTATACAAGTCAAGGCATCTTTGCCTCCGGTTCACAAATGCGAGGAAGAATGCTCTGCCTTTTCCTCGCCGGTCTCTCACTAGGCCCGTTGAGAAGATGATTACCATAGGTGGTCTTCTCCTGAAAGGTCTTCTTGTAATTATCGTGAGTGAACTCCATGTTGAGCGTAGACGTCACACTCCCTTGGCTCGCTTTAATTCCTTGCCGTCAATGGCCAACATGGAGTATCACTTCGGCCGGAGCAGGATCCACTCGCGAAACGGTTTCCCGGCAGCCTCATTTTTGATGCATCCTAGTCGTGCCTTGCATGTGTTGGAAAAGTCTGGATGTGTGAGCGGATAGTTGGAGGTGTCCAACACTTTGTCCCTCCAAAGCATGGGGATGAGATCTTTCCCGACGTTGATCCCAGTTTTCTTCAGAAAGAATGAGTCGGTTTCCCCGCCCGTGATGTCAATGGAACCACCGAGCTGACTGGCATAGCGTGCGAGTGACTCATAATTCAACTTGTACATAATTAGCTTGGAGAGATCGAGGACGGCTTGTCCGATATGGAAGGGCTTGTTAGACAGAACCTGGTCCTTGGCAAGGTGAACCCCAATCAGACTATCATTAAAAATAACAGAACTGAGGAATTCTGTTCTCAAGGAGAAAATGGGCAGGCTACCTGTGTAGTGCAGAAGCGAAACTTCATTCTAAAAGATGGAGATTATATGGTATTTGAAAATCAGCTAAATTTATATAATTTTTATAGATATTACTCACCGTTTACGTACTTTATCCATCGTCTTCCCGAATAAAGCATTATTATGACGCTTATAGTAATCCTTCTCGAATGAGTTGGATGCCACTTGACGTTTCTGGGAGTTGTAGGTCTTGAAGAATGCCGACTGGTTGAACCGAAGAGCGCGTTGGATTCGGATCAACTTCATACCCTGTACTAGGGAGAACTGAAGCAGCCGGCCGTGTACCTCATATTCCTTCTTGTCCCAGTGACTTTGTCTTTGTCGCCGTTGAGATGACGCCATTGTTCTCGCATAAAATCCGTCAGGTACCGTTCCGGGAGTTTGCATTTCTCATGTGCGAAGGGTAGATCGCAGGTGCGGTCTTGTACCTCCTTAGGATATTCCAGATCGACCTCCAGAATATGTCCCACGAATCCAGCAAGGCCGACATGAACTGCAGAGAGTCACGGAACCCGATTTTGATCTTCTTCACCCGTGGGTTGGCCGTTGTGGCCTTCCTAACTTCGAACTCTGCGTCCATCGCCATATAATTTTCCTTGGTCTGGGCAATAACCAATACGTCACATCCTCCGACCTTGCCCAAACCCTCTGCGCAGATGATATGCGAGTCATAGCTCCCGAAATTGTGAAAAAACACGGGGAGAAAGTTATCGCGAAGCCTTATCTCCCAATTACACTACTGGCAAGCTGCACCTCGATACGCACCTGGAAAGATGAAAGAAATAGAATTTAATAGAATTTCATTAATTAATAATAATTAGAAAATGAAAATTTACCGATAAGATGGTCATGCTCACGCACTTTCCACTTCTTCCTGGACTCGTCGTTCGGGTTGAATCGGTCTGAGCAGATATAGCAGAGCTTTGTTTTCCGGTGAGTAGATTCCTCTCTGATGGAAATTTGAACAGCTTGTCGAGCGTTGACATGGTTCCACTCGTCCACTTCCTTGGCCAGAGCAGTGAGTGCAATCATGGCCGTGTGCACGCAGTTATCACCAGAGAAAACCTGATAGGAGCTGTCAATCGGAGCGGCTCGAAGTCCTGTACTAGGAGAAACGATATAGCAGCTGCTTTATGTTCGACTCTGTTTCCGTCTTTCCGTAGGAAACACTCAATATCAGCGTAGACGACGTAGGGTAGGCGCTGTACGGCCTGATACTTCTCGAATACGTGATGAGTCTTCTCTTATGATGGTATCAGGGTCTCCGGCTGGCCCGTATATCAATATCCTAGATGTTTCTGAAGATATTCCTCCTTCATAAAGGGTTGGAGACAACTCACGCAGTGCTTGCATCCTCGTTGAGATTGATTACCTCCTTCCCATGAATTGAGAAGTTGGTTTAAGTTGGCGATTCCGACATAATGAGACTTTCGTCCCTAATCGGAGTGACTGTCAAGATGTTGACAAGTCGAGGTTCTCGATCGTCGACATGCTGTCGGGGATAACCACAGGCGCGTAGCATACGTAGAGGGTGATCTTAATTTTCCTCGATCAACTCCAACAGATTGATGAAGATTCCTGGGTTCAGTTTCTCAAACCGAGGGATATCAACAGCCGTGATGGGAAAAGTTAGGCCGGTAAAATTGAGATCATTAATCCACTTGTTATAGGATGTTGTCCGGGTTCGATTATGAGCATCAACATCATTATCGTGCAGAATGGAGAGAACTGCATACATAAAGCAGTTGTCCATCTCTCTGTTGTTGTTGTTGATGACTGCCCTCTTTGCCTTGAGTCTCGGTAGGAGTTTCACTGCTGTGACCACGACGATGAGGTATGCTGTGATAGCTAGTAATCCTCATGTCGAACCACTCGACCGTCTTGATGATCTAGTTGGATCCGTTCTGGATAAAATTCTCTACACGTCTTAGGACTTGGATCGGGTTGATGGAGAGGTTGGAGTTCGAGCATCAAATGAGGGGGCTGCTTTCATTCAGGGATTCAGATGCTCATCTATATGAGAAGCTTGATCCAGCCGTTGAAGTCATCGATGGTGAAGTCGATGAAATATTCGGCCGGAATTGGAGACAGCACCGCCATGAACTGTTCGACTTCCTGCGAGAAGACAGCTGAACTATCATCCGGTCTAGAGGAGGGAAATATCGCAGACTTTATTAGATCTAGAATCCCCTAAGACTCCATTACGAATGAAAGCTCAGCTGACTGCTCATTACTAGTAAAGCTCATAGTCTAAAAATAGAAAAATAGATAATTTTACAAGTATTTTGTAGTGAAAGTGAAATTTGGGCATAGCTCCTGGGCCCTTTTGAATTAAATACATTTTTTTAAATGACTTAAAAATAAATAAAAATTTAGAAATTATAAGTTTTTTATATTAATATAAATATTTTATACAAAATATTATAAGAATTATAAGCTGATAGAAATTTGGACACGTGGCTCCAGGGGCATAATTATGATTTTTGCCATAATATCGCATGAATTTAAAAAGTAATAGAAAGAGTAGCATGGCATGAAAGAGTATCCAAATTTTAATGGCTATAATACATTTTTTTCAATGACTGCACAAAATTTTAAAAGTATTTTCAACTATTGGAAATTTATTTGAAAAGTATTTTCAACTATTGGCAAATTATACAAAATATTTTATAAACTAATAGAAATTTGGGCATAGCTCTTCCCTAGGGCATTATTAATATTTATTTTATTTTAAAAAGTATTAGAAATTTTGGCGTCGATCTCGAGACTTAATTGCATTTAATATAGCTTAAAATTAAATATAAAACAATTAAGTTAAAATATATATACCTCATACATGATTTGATTTAAAAGTAATAGCAATTTTAGCGTCGATCTCGAGCCCCTCCCCCCTCTTATTACATTTAATATTAGCTTCTAGGTGATATGATGTTTTATTTTTTTTAAATGACTGCATAAATTAATTAAAATAATTTACAAAATATTACAAATATTGACAAAAATATTATTAGTACTTTAAATTATAGCCAATTTGCGCGTCGCTCCCGTGTGAATTTTTAAATGACTTGTAAATAAATATACGAAAATGATAATATTAAAAATATATACTGCACAAATGTATTGTTATTAAAAATTTAAACAGTAGCAATTCTCTGTCATGCAATTCGTAATAGCCATTTTATACAAACATCCTGCCAACTAATATGAACAGGAGTAATCTGACAGAGATCAAGGAGTTTACTGATCAATAGCTGATATGGAACTGTACAGACATTCGTCTCAATGGTTTACGCTATTGCGCCCGCCATTAATAGAGTATTTAAACCACATCCACAGGCTCATCCCATGCAAGGAGACATCATAAATTAAACTTAATTAAAGTATATGTAAGATTATATTAGAACTTTGCATTGCCATACTGTGTCTCATTAGGCTACTAGTTTAAAATATTGAAATATATGTGCAATATATACCTTTAACAAATATCGAAAAATAGTTGTAAATGAAATTAATTTAAAAATTATAAGTAATAAAAAGAAAAAAAATTTTATTTAAAATTTTTTTTAAAATTTTTAAAAATCGAAATTAGAAAATTTGTTTTAAAATTATAAATATTTCAATAGTACACTTACTCTGAATAGATGATGGGATAGTAAACACATATAGGCACAGAAAAATAGTGATAATAATACGGACGAGAGCGACAAGGAGGCGACCATCTGAGAGCTCGTAAAAATGTGAATGAAAACAGCGAGTTAGACACCACTTTATATAGCATTTTCACTTCAATTAACTGGATTTCTATTGGATAATAATTTAACTAGCAAAGGTGTAAACAAAGGGGGGAGGGGGATGGCCGAGATGTCCCTATCTCCTACTACTGATGATATCTTTAGGGCCAACTTAATGCGCGACTAAGCTTCACTTTTGTGTAATGTTTTTACACTTGTATTTTATGATCACAACTGTCTACTTGCATGTGTATATATAGTCATTAAAATTTGGATACTCTTTCATTAATTCATGAAAATGACAAAATTTCATATAATTTATTAACCATTTCAATAAGTAATAGATCTTTTAAATATTTAGCACCCATTATCATCATGGCATTTAGATTTTGCTGTTGGAAAGACTAATTTAGATAAATATCTTTCTTTTAGTTTAACAAAAATTTTTATATAAAAACTTTTTTCATAACCAGAATATGTTTGAGCTTTAAACACTTTGAAATGATCGTTAACATTAAATTTTGGTTATTAATTTAATTTTTTTATTTTTAGACAAATCTTTTCCATACTGTTCTGTCCAGACATTAATTTCATTATGAGCATCTATATCAGTAGAGTGTCTGTTCTTGAGACTCTGTCCCTACCTCCCCCCTACCTCCCCCCCTGCCTCCCCCTCTGCCTCCCCCTCTGCCTCCCCCTACCTCCTCCTTCCCTCCCCCTCTACCGCCCCCCTACCTCCCCCCTACTTCCCCCCTACCTCCCCCTTACCTCCCACCTACCTCCCCTCCTACCTTCCCCTACTGCCTCCTTCCCCCCCGCTCCCCCTCCACCCCTCACCCTTTTTTCTTTCTCTAATAGCAATTGAGTATCATTTTATATTAGAAGGTTTGCGCAGAGTAACTAATCTCATTCTAGTTTCTTACGAGATAGCTGATGGTTGTCTGTTCTCCATAGTTCTCATTTTTTCTGTGCTCTCTGACAGTTGTCTTTCGGTCAGTCTTCTCTTCACTCTCATTATGGTTTCTTTATCTGATTTTATTATTGAGGCGACATTTATGCCAATAATCCCGCACATCAAGGTGGGTCCTCATCGCTGTGTCCAGTCTAAGAAGAAATATCTCCATTTTATTGACGTTACCTCCACTACGGGCACAACTCTGCTGTTCATGAGCCCCATCTTCACTAATCCTCGAGGTCCTGTCAACGATAAAGTACTGGGCTATACTGAGACTTTGGAAACGGTTGCTGATGAATCGCAAGACCATCTTGCCTCTAACATTCAATGGGTGGAGACACAGGCGCTAAAGAAACTCTCTAAATTTCTCTCCAATTCTATTATAGCATAATAATCGATTCTTATTCGTCAGAAATTAACATGTAAATGTGCGAAAAATCTAACTAGAAAGGGAACTAAGAAGGTTTACTAGCGCGGGTGCAGCAGTAGGGAAGATCTCGCGGCCAATCAAAATCTAGAATTTAAAAAAAAAATTTGACGAATTAGAATCGAAGATTTTCGTGATTGACAGGTCTTTGTTTGCCATGGAGATCCACCTACCCTACTAGTAATGACTTCAAATTCTGACATTTCTCCATTTTCTAGACGGTTGAATTTTAAATAAAGACAGGCATGTGGAAAAAACGTTATGTTCATTAGTTGGTACATCTTCATCCATCCATTGAGAGAGCCTTATTCTGCAGTCAAAACATTCAACGCTATCCGTCTTTAGTTGATTTGATCCTTTAAAGTTGAAGAATCCCGCTTCACGATAAATCTTATCGAAGGAGAGTCATGCGGCCATTCTTACTGAAAAAATAGCTGAACAAATAATAATAACAAAGACGATTCATGTTTGTTAGCTTATGCAAGTGACAACCGTTTCGTAGAGTAGTAAATAAATTATGTAGAGGAAGTAGAAGGTAGGCCGATCGAGGGACAACCGTCAATGAGCTCGCATGATGTGAGAATGAAATCGGCAAATCATTCACCTCCTTATTCAGTATAATACTCAATACTAATACTGGATAAATTTAATACATATGCGATAATCCAACTGACTTAATCTCTTTGATAAATTTTAAATTGAATTATCTTGACTCCTATTGGATGAGAATTTAACTCGTAAATATCCGCAGAAATTTGACATGTAAAGGTGCGGAGAAATTTAATTAGTAAAGCTGCGGAGAAATTTAACATGTTAATGATATTATTCATGAAATTTCATGCTTTTATTATGCCTAATTCATTCTCACCGTCATTGGAGAATCTCTAATTAATGGAATGTCTTTGAGCGTAGAAGGATTTTAACAGAATAATTAGATGACTCCCATGAATAAAACATGAAATTTCATGCTCAATTAAAGTTTATTTTTAATTTTAAAATCAAATTCTTCATTACAATATAGTAAAATTTGTAGCACTCATCGCGTTTTACTGGATAAATTTGAATTCACCCCTAATTTTTTTAATTCCTGCAGAAATTTAATCTATATGTGATAATCCACCTGACATAATCTATAGGATTAATTGTAACTTGAATTAACTGGACTACTATTCGAAGAGAATTTAACTCATAAAGGTTCGGAGAAATTAAACTAGTAAAGGTGCGCAGAGGTTGTAATGTGTGGAAATATGGTAAAAACTGTCGTTTATTCGTATAATGTTTTAATCTTCAGAAAATTCCACGTGGATGAGATGTGTATGCCTATGCGTGGGTGGAGTAGGACCTTATTTGTAAATAATATATGGTAAAATATCATGTTTAAATTTTTGTTTAATTGAAGTAGATAATAGTACAATCGAATTCTCCATATGCGATATAGTATTAATAACTATTAAAATTATTGAAATACCTTACTGACTTGATGAAAATTAAAGTATTGGTAAAAATCAATAAGTGCCAATCAGGTATCGATAAAAATAATTAATGAATTTTTTAAATGAAACATAAAATTCTCCATATGCGATATAGTACTAATCACCATAAAAATTATTAAAATCCGTTACCGTATAGCCGAAATAAAAGTAATCAAGTGTCGCACACATTGCATTTAACTACATTATAGAAATTTGCATTAAGCGGGAAAAATTTTCAATTCCCGGCAATCTTTCATACGTATTGTGGGGAAAAAGGGAAACACGTGTCACTATTTATGGTGGAGAAGGGAAACAGATGGCTCAATCACTAGATGGCAATGAGACAGATAAAGTAAAGCTCGTGTAGGATTATGAGACGAGAAAATATATTACTTACTGAAAGTGCATGATCAGGGCAAATCAGGTCAATCTTCTCAAAATTATGGCAGTCCCTTCAAATCAAGGATGGCTACTTATATCTAGTTCTTATTTAAAACATTTGAAGAAGATTTTGAAAAATTCAACACTTGTACGCAATTTTTTGGAATTTTAGGGTTTTTAAAGATATCAAAGAACTTTTAAAAATATTTATGGATTTTAATCAATGATAAAATTTCATAAAATGTGGTAAAAAATGGCAAATGTTTATAAAATTCGTTAGAATTTGATAAATAGAAATAAAATCTAAAATTTGCGAAATTTAAGGAGTTTTAGCCCTATTTCAACGTTTTATCATATCAAAGAATGCATGAGAATGGATATCCAATTCGGAGAATGTTTTACAATGGACGACAAATTTTATTAGTAATCATTAGCGGCTTTATCCTATTACTTATATGCGCTGTATTTTCATGGACCATTAACTCAGCAAATCGTTCATTAAACGGTGATTGGTCAATGTCGTCACCTCTAACTTCTTCTACGCAAGAGTTTCCTATAAACAAGACAACATTCTCATCTCCAGTCACTACAAACTCAACATGACTGAAGTAAAGAAGACATCTGGATGGTTGCAACTCCTAGATATTGTATCGAGTGAACTCTTGTGGGACGAGTCTCATCAGGATATTGATACTGCTCTACTTAAAAACATTTGATGACTGTCTCTCGAGCATGCGACTAGTCGATGGAGAAATTGCACACAGTTTCATGATCTCTCTTTGTTCCATCGAAAATCCCCAACTGCTGGAGATTTCCAATAGAAGCTATCTATTCCCAACTAATACGAAGATGGTGACACCCAACTTAATGCGTGACAGGGCACTCTTTCAGCTGATATTCACTACCTTTGGCTATGTGCATATGAACTCCTGAGAGGAACCCCTACTCTGCATGCAATTGTGGAGAAACTATTCTTCTATCATAAACTCTATAGAGCAATAGTTATCAAATTTTTGCCTTATGACCTACTCCATGAATTAAAATTTTGTGCTCTAAATGAAATAAAACTGTATAAAATCTTTGATAGACTTTTAAAACTTGAGCTGGATGACAAATCTTCACGTAATCCAAATCTTTCTACTCTGTTATATGGTTAATAATTATGCTGTAAAAATGTATTAATCGAGTAGCTGAGTGGTTAGATCGTAGAACTAATAATTCATAGGTCATTCGTTTAATTCCCATCTTGACTATATGTTTTAGTAATTATTTATTATGCCTTTTTCAAGTATCTGAAACGATTGTGTTGGACGATTATGGATTATCGCTCTGCTAAACACTGCAGGAGTAGTAAGAATTTTGTAGATTGACTATATTTTTATTAAAATATACTCTTCTTTATCGATAAATCTTTCTCATTTTAACTAACCCGACTAAATAAGCAAAGCATTTTAATGGTTACACAAAAAGCAATTATATTAAATATAAGATGATACAATATTTAGTAAGAATTTTTATTGGTTGTAAGTATATATTGTGTCTATTTCTAAATATAAGTTTCACTACTTGCCATAATTGTAAAAACTGTTAAAATGATTCGTCTTCGAGGGATATGGGTACGGGGAGTATCAGTTTGGAACTTTCTTCTTCTGTTTATTAGACTGATGGGGTGGGTGCATTTCAACTAAATCCGCTTTACGTTGAAAATCTAGCCCTCTGGTTATATATCTTCGCATTGGAAACCGTTTTATAATCTTTTTAGTTAATGTGTACGTCAGTTGGCTTTTCATCCTGATCCTCACTTTTTTCTGGAAAAGTTTGACAAAGTACTAAGACCTATACGCTCCCAAATGATGCGGGAGACTTTGTGAAATGCGTTTTCTTGTTCCTTCCCTTTTTTTACAACAGGCATTTGTGCAGTTTACATTAATGGTTAGAGATATGTTTCCATCAGTTTCACTGTTTTCTGCACAATTCAAACACAACAACAACATGTGAAATATTGACAAATTGTATTCATTATTGATATTTTAATCATCTTAAAAATTTATTTATAACCTTTTAAGAACTATAAGGGAACTCTGCTTTCTTCCAAAACAATATATGGTCTTTTTATTAAAGGTTGTCCACGTTGATGAGGAGTATGTATTGATCGTGATATTTCTCTAGAATGACGTTGCTGTTGTTGTTGTTACTCTTTTATCTTTCTCTTCTTCCACCACTCATAATAACGCTCCCACTGAACCGGTTTCCTCCACACGTTTTCAGTTGTTTTAATCCCGACCTCTTCTCTCTTCCTTCTTCCAGCCTCACACTTCCATAAATGCTCCATTCCTTCTTCTTCCTCTTCGCACATTCTACAATCTCCTTCTTCCTGTAACCCAATTCTCTTTCTATACTCTCCCAGTTCCAACAAGTGTTCACATCTTAACCAGCTCAAACTGACCATCTCCTTCCTTTTCCATGATTCTTTTTCCTTCCAGAAACTTTCGCTTCTTCTTTTCCAATTTGTCCTCTTGGACCTATCATGCTTCCAATTTACTTTTGCTTTCCAAGCTCCAACTCTTCTCTTCATTCCGTCAAAGCTACACTTCACTCTTTCTTGTCACATCCTCGCTGCTCTATCCGCCGCCTTGTCAACTTGTTCATTTCCTGCTATCCCCGGAGTGGCTCGGGAACCATATGAACTCCACTTTCGTCCCTTTCTCTCTGTCTTACCAACTCTCCTTCTATCTTGTCCACCAGTTCGTTCTTGTGTTTTTCTTTCCGGATTTCGATTGCTCTGAGGCTAGATTGGCTGTCTGTAACAATTGTAACCTTCCTCCACACTTCCCTGTGAACATACAACCAGCTGAACGCTTCCTTCATGGCCACGATCTCTACTCAGAACGAAGAGCACACGTTTGCCCACCGTCAATTCTATGCACTCTAAAACTTTTTGGTCTTCGTACTCCCTTCTCGTGATCACGCATCCAGCTCCTCCATCGGTCATCCCTTTCCTGGCCGTGTAGATGATCAGGTCGAACTGCTCCCCTCTCAGCTTTTCAAGCGCTTTCCTTCTGTTCTCATCTGCATATTCTACTTTCGAGCCCATCTAATCCACCTTCACCTCTAATCTCCTCTCCCACGAGTGCCTTATCATCGGGAACTTGTCCCTCCCATACTATTCAGCTAGCCAAATTCTCGTCATCTTCTTTGTTTGTGCTCTCTTTACCTTTCTTTCTTCAGCCTTTACCTTACTTCCCTCTCTATTCTACTGGTCTCCCCTCCGTTCAGCACCATCTTTTTCCAAGTTTCCAGCCATTCCACCACTTTCTCTCCCCAGGCGTCTTCCCTTCCTACGTTATCCCAAAGATGGTTATGTGCGTTAAAGTCTTCTCCTACTACTGTCCAATTCTCATTCTCTTCTCTAGTGCTCTTCCTAGTTTCTCTATATTAGCTGTCGTGCAACCCTCTGGAGATATGTAAACATTCATGAACTGCCAACTCTCTATCCTTTCCGCGAACACCTCCAGACACTACACTCCTTTTTAAACTTCCTCGCACACTCAACCTCCTGATACGTTATTCCCTTCCTGACCAATATTGCAAGTCCTCCCCCTCTTGAGTACTACGCCTTTCTTCTCTTCTTCTGTTACTTTTCAACATCTCGATCTCGTACCCTTTAACTCTCCCCCCGGCATCTTGCTCCTTTAACTTAGTCTCCTGCAATATCGCCACATCTCTTTCATGAACTTTTCAAATTCACAAATCTTCGCCATCATATATGGTCAAAATTCCATTGTAGGATTTTCAGGCTATTTTTCTCTGTCTTTTTTAGCCCAGTGACTTTCAGCTTTTCCTTCTTGGTGAACCCTTCCCCCTTTTGCGTCTTCCTCTTGCATTGCTTGCATTCCCAGTCTTTTCTACCTCTTTCCGCTCTTCCCCTGCTGCAGAAGTTGGCGCACTTTCATGCACCACTTTCTTACACTTTTTGCATTCCACTCCCTGGCCTTTCCTCTGCTTCCTCTAACACTTCGGACATCTTTCTCCTTCTTGAAAATCTTTCTTCAACACTTTATTTTTGTCATTCTCCTTCTTAGCTATAATCACCTTCTTCTTGCACTCTCCGCATTTCCATTCTTATTCTTTGCTAACCTGCCATCAGCTCAAACCCGAGAAATTCTTGTGTACTATTCTCCTGCACTCCACCGATTCCACTCCTTTCTGTTCTCTTCTGATCTTCCCTTCACACTTCAGGCACTATTCTTCTTTCACTTCTTGCGGCTCCACTACTTCTACTAACATTAGCATTTCTTTTGTAGCTTTCTCCCGGCCACATTCTCCTGTTCACTCTACCTTACGCTCCTTACTGAAGAAGTCTGCCCTTTCAGTCCACTACATACCAGGTGCGACCACTTCCCACACTTCTTGCACCGAGGTCCTCTCTCACTCGTTCGTCTCCCGCACACCCCACATTCCGGTCCTGGGTTCGTTTCCACGTCACCGGCTCTCGTTAGCTTCAGCTGGAAGTGCCTCGAGCTCGCCAAAAATCTAGCCTGAGTAGCGCCTTCCTGAGTGCTGCTGTTGTTGTTGAGGTTGCCGTACGTTATGATATCCAATGTTTAAAAGTGTTGCATTACTTAGCCATGATTTCAAAACAGTACTATATTATTTTTAAATTGCTACAAACTAATTTCATCCAACTGGAATTGGAAGTTTTTGAATATTTTGATGTGTAGCATAACGCAACAATTTAATAAAATTTGTACTTTGTAGAACTCTTTCATATTAGATCAATTCACCATGTTTTCCATGATACATCTGTCTGATTAGTAAAAAAGAAATGTGAATAAAGATATTGCCTTTAGATTTACTGTTTTATTAAAACTGGATGAAATCATTTGAATATATTCGTCCAAATTTGATGCTAAAATGTTTTCCTCTGCAACATTACTATTTTCTTGTATTTGTGCAACCTTTACTTGATATTGCTTATCTAGACCAATTGTTTCAACACTCTTGTTGATGAAAAGAGATGAATAAATTTTATTCTTTTTAAAATTAAAATTAATAGAAGAATATTCATCTTCTGGGACCAATACTAATCTAGTATATAATAATGCCATTAATCTAATATTAGTCTATTACTAAAGATAGATCCAACTGACGAAACTGAAACTATTAATTTCACTGCGTGAGGTATTAATAGGCTAGTAATTCTAACAGTGGAAAAGAAGTTCAACCTAATCTAGCTTTTGCTGATGCTGTTTCTTCCCGCCTTGTTTCGGAGTTTCCTCCATGGCCCGGTATCAAAAAGTTCTGCCAGTCTCCCGCAAGTAGAAAAGCAAATTTGGGCTGGTTAGTGTCTGTTCTAGATCATAACCCTGGCCACCGAAACACTTTGTCTCAGCTGGATTCACCGGGGGCATGAACACAGTAGGTGTTCAGCCGTATCAGTGGCCCTTCATTCCTCGCAGATCGCTGAGTTTGTCTTACGTACCCAGTCTTTATTGCCTACAACACCACAGTGTGCGGAGACCCATTGGAAGGTGACATGTCACCCTGATTCAACGAGCCTCTAGAGATTCTTCCATGTTCGCGATCGTGCTTCATCGTCCTATCCGATTGGGCCTTGAATAAGTTTCTCAATCGCAAATTTAGAGTCTGTGAAGATCACAGACCTCTTCCACTCTGTGATGTTCGAAAGGATTTCAATCGCTTTTACAATAGCTTTGCTTTCAGCAAGACAACTATCCGCAAAACCACCAGCGGGCACCGATCCTTCCGCCAGTCTCTCCCCCTCTCTGCCAATCAATGTGAAGCCGTCTCCTGCAACACCGTTTGCTACCACTGAACCATCTGTGTAAGCCTTCTGGTAGTAATCTTCATATGTTGCGATAGTCTCATTTGCTTTAACCAATTTTATTTCTTCTGGTTCTTCCCTGTTGCAAGAATTTTTTTAGATTATTGATAAAAGGGTGGTCATACGTTTACCTCCATGGGCCAACACACGGGATTTTCCTCACTTCATCTCTGGGCCAAGTATTCAGATTGCATGCCTCACTCACGTTCGTACCCATCCTACGCCAACTACAGCACATCCGTCCTCCTGTGCCATGCGCTACAAGTCTCTCAGGGCTGGTTCTTTGGGCCGATTCTTTAATGGGCGCCTCACTTTGCCTAAGTGCTTATTTTAAGCTCACTGCTGTCAGTTGTTCGACTCTGTCAGTCACGAAGTCCACATCGGCCTCTTTTTGTAGCATCTCAATGTGTGTAGAACTTAGCCATCCCGTGATAATCCTGGATGCTCTATTGGTGGTAAATTGTAGTTTCTGGATAGCTGATTTGGAGCAGAAGCCTCCCCAGATACCAATAGCGTACTCGCCACCTGGTCGTACATACTGGAGGAACAAGTTCTTAATATCCTCTTTTCGTTGGGCCCCAGTTTTTTCTGAAAAAGTCTTGAGGATCGAGTCCGGTAGTCATCGATCTTTCCGCTGCATCTGCTTGTTTGTTGAAGGGCATACCATCGTCAAATAACACTCCCAAGAATCTTGCTAGTGTCACCTGCTTGATGGCTGGACCCTTGTATGTGAGGTAGAGGTGGTACTTTCCGTTGTTTTCTCAAGGGGCGAGACTCACTAGCATGCATTCAGTTTTCGCAATAGACACATTCACCTTTCATCTGTCGTACAACTTCTCCAGTTTGTGCAGGGATTCCTGCATCGATTCTGCTGCTACTTTGGTGTTCTTATCCTGTGATGCCATGGCAGTATCATCCACATAGAGAGATATAATGCCGTATTGCCATGTTCTGGCGATGTCGTTGACATATATCAGCCATAGTGTAGGTCCTAGGACAGATCCTTGTGGGAGTCCTTCCTTCATAGGGCGGTATCTGCTCGTTGCATCTTGAAAACGGACACATGCATATCGGTTGGTCAGAAGATCTTTCACCCATCTCACAAGGGACTGTGGGACTTTCATCTCCAGCATCTTCCAGAAGAGCCCAGTTCTCCTAATCTAGCTTTTCGTAATCCACCTTTCTTATTGATAAAACATGCAAATCTACACTATATTGTTTTCTGGTTATTTAATCGCTTATAAAATGAGCCTGGAATATTACCAATATTTTCATTTAATAAATTAATAACAATACCTAGTAACGCTTGAACATAATCTGGGTCATCATTTTTAACTATTGCACGTTTTAATTGTGAATTATTTTTTGAAAAGGTGTTTAAAAATGAAAATTAATGATATAAAAAAACAGTAAAAAAAATTTTTAATGTGTCGAGTCACGCGGTTAGGCCGCTACAAATCTACTTTATTTTTATAATATATATAGATTCGTTTATATTTCATTTTTTCATATATTTCATTTAGATTCGTTCGACCCCTTTGCCTTCCGCATCTAGGCGTCAATATGTTTTCATTAACTTATGATTATTTATATACAATATAGGAAGCTATAATGATTTCTATAGTTATTTATCTAACTCTACCAAGAATGACTTTTATTTAAAAACAAGTTAGAAAATTCAAATCGATGTTTTGAAATTTATATTGAAAGTTTCTGATTCGATTCAGTTGATTAAAAGTTTGAAGCGGCTGATACGCTTTTAATCATGTCAAATATGATCAACATGTCTAATATACCAAATGAAATGGTATCTGGTTTAGGTGACGAAGAATTGAGTTGGGTATCAAAAGAAAGCATGAATAGAGTGGTAGTAGAACTGGATAGCAATTTTTTAATGAAATATTTTTTCAACTGAACTTGAAGACGGTGTGTTACCTGAAGACGTGGAGGAAGAAATGAAAAAATTTGAAACAAGTGCCATCCCAGAGTCTACAAAGTTTTCCACTGAGAGAAATGCCGAAAAATTAAAAAAATTGCGTAAGTGTTGCAACAATTTCGAATTTGAGTAGAAAAGGTTAAAGTGCAGAAGAAATAGCAAGCGTATCTAGTCATAAGAATTCCAGCAATGTTCAAAGATACGTCAGAAAATTACATGATTGTGAAAAGAGAAAGATGTCCAATGATTTAAATGATTCCCTTGATTGCACAACTAACAGCAACAGTTTAAATCAAAATGTTTATATAACGGTTGACAACAAGAAATTGAAATTGGTAAATCAGGAAATCTGTACATATGGCATTCGGATAACAATAAACTTCGCTGGTAGCTTTGAAAAGTGTAGTTTTCATGTATATAATAAATAGAATGTATCGGTTTTTGCTATCACAATTAATTTCCAGGCATTTTTCGTTACAAAAATTCACGGTAAATGTTTATGGTTTAATAATAAAATATTTGATCAATAATTATGATTTTTATTCAATGTACTATAAAATGTAATAGATAGGGTTAGATAAAATACAATATTATATTGATAGGTTACAAAATAGAGAAATTTGTAGGCATTGTTTATCTCATTGATATGATAAAATTTAACTTTAAGTCAATTAATGATACATACTCAACTTATCCACGAGTTTTATAGATATTTCATTGATTGTAAACTGTACAGTCATAGTTTTTAATTGAGATAATAATTACCATATTACATTGATTGCAATAAGAACAACAATTAAATATCATAGTTTTTAAATTAATTTTTAAATTTCAAATTTTTAGAAAATTAAAACGATTATTGCTTAATTTTCAAACAAAATTCAGAAATAAAGCTGTATTTTACTTTAACAAAATTATTAGTTTTAGGGTGGAGTTTTTTCTATTAGATTTGTGCTTGGTATTTGGTAAGCCATGACGTCGTTTACAGATAAATTTAAGAAAGAGATTCAACTCAAGCGCATACAATCTAAAACCGAAAAAGTACATTTTGACAATTATCAATATGTTGATGACGTGAATACTCCTATCCATCGTCTTCCACTGAGACTTAGCTGGGTTGACGGTGCAATTGCCGATTGGCAAGGAGCTAATGCCGAAGATGCCCGAAGATTTGAGATTGTTGATAACACCTGGAAAGAAATTGTCAAGTATGCAAAATATCGAATTGATGAACATGTAGGATCATTTCGTGAAATGTTCGGGAGGTGGTCTGGCTTATTACTGTTATCAAGAGTAACCTTATCCTTATTTGATCAAGGATTGTGGAAATTGATTTGGGTTCAGATGTTAGCGTACTTCCTTCCTCTTTTATGTATCTTGGCAGAATTTATAAGATTAATTGTTTCACGAATTGTAGGCACTTTTGAAGGCAAACAGATGTCAACTTGGTCAAGTATCACAATATTTACCTTATCATGGATCTCAATTCTAATGTTTAGATACTTACTTCACTCTGGATACCGAGCTCTTTATAGTCGTAAGTTAAACGCTCTGAAAGAAAGAATTTTTGATCCAGACGATGAAACTAAAAATAATTCAAAAAAAGATAAAGATTTTGCTAACGTTGACTATGATACACTTACAGAAAAGCACGTTATACGCGCTGTTGGTTTTTTCCATCCAAAACAAAGCGATGAAGTCAAACAAGAACATGTGAAATATTGGGAACAAAAAATATCGAATTTTTGGAGATTTGTAGTAATACTTATATTATTCTTTTATTTCCAAATATATTCCGAAATAAGAGTTGAACATAGTTTTGGGTTTGTTGTTTTGTGCATAGTAGCATTAATGTTATCAAATAATATCCAAAGAATTTTATTGTTGCCGATCATAGAAGTTCTATCTGGATTACTATTTACATTACTCTTCTTCATTCATACGAGACAAGGAGTGTATTATTCTGATTTTTTGTGCTCTTCTATCATTCATTTATCGGAAAGTCTCAATGAATCCGTTTTAAATCTTTATGTGCGACGGGACTTTGTACTGATTGGTGTAAAAAACGAATTTAAACCATCTCAGCATTTGTTAATACTTTTTCTCCGCAACACTGTTGAATCATCTTTCTGTATGGTAATCTTCTATTTCAAGTTATGTTCAAGAATTCTTTATTTCGCTTTATACAGTGGAAAATTTACTCTATTTACAAGTCCTATAATGTCAATAATGCAAGTATTAAGCATAATATGTCACCCAATTTCACTAACGGTGTTTATTGGACCCTTTATAGAAGTTCTTACTGAGCATGAACTTTTCATGTTTCTACTTCTCATCCAAACTCAAACGACGATATTTACTGCTGGTATTATATGTCTGAACTATGGAATACCTTCAACTATACCAATATTAGCATGCATTTCTTTTGCTTTTTTATCTAATGTTTTGGCCAAAGTAATGTATCCCGCAGAAGTTAAAAATGTTCCTTTAAGCACACTAGTATCTGTAAAAGCAAAACAAATAAAAAAGAAAGATCTTATTGAATCTCTTTATTACGGAGCGACACTATCAGTAAAGTTAAACTTAATTGTATTTGTAATTTTTATTTTTATGTCAATTTTAGCGAAAAGTAATGAATCATATTTTAACGTCGTTCACTATTGGAGAAAATGCAGTGAATTTTCCACCATCTTATCCCCAATTCTTGTAATACGTATACTATTGACACCTATATTTATGATCACTGGTTTGCCATTTACGGAAGCCTCTTATTGTGCCTTATACTATATAAAATCCATACTTTTTAATAGTGTGAAAGATTTCGACGAATTCTTTCAAAAGCATGTGAGTGTTCGCTGGCTGGCGGGGTGTTGGATCACCAATCATGGCAATCAAGTTTATCAGCTTTCAGATTTCCTATACTTTGTTAATAAGGAAGGTGAAGTAGTTAACAAAGTCGAAGGCGTCATATTCAAGGAATCACATGAAGCTATCATTCTCGCAATTCTCATAAATAATTCGGGCTTTGATACTTATTTGTTGATTATTATTCTTACTACGATAACACTGAGAACTCGTCAAATAGATATATGGGCCATGCTCCCCAAAGCTGTTATTGGTGGCTTCATCTGTACTCTTTTAGTGGGATGTATTATTGGAAGCGTATCGGAAAATGGCATGATGAGATGTGATGTAGCAAGTTTTGAGACCCAGTTTTGCGATGAGCTGTTAGGTAAGATTGAACTATTTTAACAAATTACTTATTAAATACGATTATTTATAATTATTTAATACATTAATTTTAATTTAATAATTTATCTATTAATTACTTAATTCGTTTTATATCAGATATATAATTTATCTACACCTTTTTAAGATGTAAATCGGAAAGCATAATATGAAAATCAGAATACGTAATATGAAAATCAGAAAATATAATTTGTAAATCAGAAACATAAAATGTAATTCAGAGAATTTTAATTGTAAATCAGAAAATATATATGGTAATCAGAAATTATAATATGTAATTCAGAAAACGAAATATGTAAATCAAAAAACGTAATATATAATTCAGAAATATAGTAAATAAGAACTTGGTACGTCCTAGTTATGGAGTATAGATATCTTATACATAAGTAAAAATTATTATTTTACATATAATTAATAATTCAAATTTAAAATATTTCTTTAAAGCAATGTAATTCTTTAT
This sequence comes from Vannuccia rotundouncinata, assembly GCA_034780395.1. Lineage (NCBI taxonomy): Eukaryota > Metazoa > Platyhelminthes > Proseriata > Coelogynoporidae > Vannuccia > Vannuccia rotundouncinata. Next base: position 7,441 of record JAUZNC010014849.1, on the reverse strand, counting down.
ACATTTAGAAACATCGATTAATTGATGTTACGAAGTTATATTAAAAACAGAAATACGAAGGACAGTATTATTTCAATATTGATTTCAGTATTTCAATATTGATTTCTGATTTACATATTATATTTTCTGAATTACATATTACGTTTTCTGATTTACTTATCATGGTTTCTGAATTAAATTTTGTGATTCTGATTTACATATCACGGTTTCTGATTTACATTTTACGTTTCTGATTTTCATATTACGTATTCTGATTTTCACAGTACGCTTTCCGATTTACATCTTAAAAAGGTTTAGACAGCGGAAAACTCATTGAAAAACTCATAGTTTCGTTTAAAACAGTGAATTTGTTCAAAGAGTAATTGATATTTTAAATTTTAAATATATAATTTAAACCATGAATAAGGCCAACGAATATTAAGTAGTATGTCAGTTTGCCGGTTTAGATAAATATTATTCATAGATTCATTTTTTTCTATATCGACTCTTTCCAATCTTTATATATTGCAAATATTAAAAATATTTATTGAGTGTATTTCTTTCAGCTGAATTTCAGAATTTAACAAGTCCGATGCAAAAAATCTGTTTGAAAGTAATGATGACTAATCAATACCATTCAATAATTGACAGATATTCTTTACTTTGACCAAAATTCGATTGAAAATATTTAAATACTTTTCAATAGTTCATTTAACAGTTTTCCGGCGTTGTATTGTAATTAGTTATTAGTAAGGTATTATTTTTCAATATTTGTTACATTTGTTATTATTTTATTAATTTTGTTAATTTAGTTTTGTACATTGAATATATAATACATATTGAATATATTATATTATTTTATACATCTTCGTATTACGTTGTACATTTTTTTTCCTACTCTTTTGTTTTGTAATAACAAAATTGTTTTTAAAATTATTATTTTTATATAATATGTAGGTACATATTTTCAATACATACCTACTTGCATCCCATGTAACTAGATACTATTAACAATGTACAAAATTTAATTAAAGGTGCCATATTAAGTGCTCTGTGGGTGATTCCTTGCAATATAGCCTGTCCTTTGGAGGCGATTTAAAGTTCCATTGCATGTTCGAAAAATAATTCCGACAACAGAAGTTGAAGCTAGTGATGGTGTTAAAAGTAATAGGAGATTGTGACTTCTATAACAACATGGATCGAATTTTTTTTGGCTGAATACTGATTGGCCGCGGGACCCACCCCCTGCACCCTTACTAGTAACTTATTTTTAAGTTAAAGTTCATAGAAATATTTGAGGTCAAACTGTCTGGAAATTTTTAAAGACTCAAATTGAAAAATGAGCAATGCTATGGTGTGTAGAATTAAATTTTAATTACAGATCAAAACAATTTTTTTGCAATCACTTTCTGTACCGTCCAGAGTGAAATTAGTGATTTTCGGATACTTTTCGGCCACTTTTTGGCCACTGGGGTGAATATAGATTTTTTCATAAAATTTTTATCAAGTTATAATGGATATCAAAAGATGCCCCTAGTGATGGGGAATCCTTAGGTGGTCTTGTTTTGACCATACGGGCTTTCATTCTCTTTTAATCAAAGATTTAAAAAATATATTAAACATACACATTTTTGTCATTTTCGTATACTTTACATGGGGAAAACTTAAAAATCGATTTTCTCTGGAAATAAGCAACTGATCTCGGATATTATTTTTTTATGAATAGAAAAATCCTTCATGGTCAGAAATATCAAAATTTTAGCGCTCTAGCACCTCTAATAAAAGTTATTAGCAAAATAAAGAATACAGATTAATTTTCTTTTATATGGAGAAAATATTAAATTTCATTTTTTGAGAAAAGTAAGTGTCCAATCATTCTGATTTTTTGCATGAGTACTCGGGAGGGTATTAAGTCTGCCAAAATTCGCCCGAAGGGTTCAAACCCACGAAGTGTCCAAACAGAGATGTTTTTTGCCACGATTATAACCCTAGCCCTAAATTCGTTGTTAGTATAACAATTTATTCTATACATGTAAATTCTATAAATATATATAAAACAAACATTTATAAATATCAAATAGATATAATTATATTATAATAAATTTACAAAATAGTTACTAATATTAGAAAATATTTGGTAATATAATAAATCATTATATAAGGAAATAGTATAACGTAATGTAACATATATTCTACATAAATTTCAAAAGTTTTATCGATTTATTATACAAATATTCGTGATATATTTAATTAAGAAAAAAATATAATACCTACAAATAATAATAATGTTTCCCATCATTGATATCCGACAAAACTCCAATAGCACCTAATTTGAATAGGTATATAATAAAAATATAAAAATGAAGTAAATAAAAAGTTGTTTATAAGATTTTGAGAACGATATATTCTGAACGTTTTATAAAAGTTGTATATGTATACAAATTTATAGATTATACAAAGTTTTAAATTACTTTACGTTTACATTCAATACACTTCCATGATTGTTTTTTTCATTTAAACTCTTCCCCAGATCCTCTTTGCCCAGGCATTCGTCGTGGAACCATTCCAGAGAGCTATCACATTGAGTCTAAAAATATTTATATATAGGTTAGTTGATACGCCATTCATTGTTCTAAATCTATTCAGATAATTTTGAACAGAAAATAATAATGTGGACGAATCCCGATAACTAGATTCAAAAAGCACTATAGTGAGGCAACAGGCCTTAGTTTAGGATTTTAATAAAATACAACTGATATATATATATATATTAAATATAATGAAAATTGTATATCAATAAAAAATATCATAAGAGCTCTATAGTGATCCTGGGACCACCTAGCACTATGGTGCTATATCTCGTAAATCATTCACTTTAGAAACTTCAAATATATTACAAGCCAATATAAACATGGGCACGTATTACCCGATTTATGTACAATGATAACAAATGTATAGGTACTAAACGACCAAGTATGTAATGACGGTTAATATTTTATGGCAATTTAAATTTTAACATTTAACGGAAAAGTTAAATAAATAAATAAAAAGTAATTTGAGTCGAAACTACACTACAAATATTTATATACATATTTTATTTAGTTAAAATAAATTTACCCAATTATCCTCCGATTTTTTAATTTCCTTGGGACAAGTTTCCTCTCCACAAACATGACATAGGTTGTCGGAGTCGTCAGCCATTACGTGAAGTCTGCGCCACATAGAGATGCGCAACGTCATCGTGTGCTTGACATTATTCGGAAAAACAATATTCACGTCGGAGATTTTGCAGCTCTTTTCTAGAGTTCGCCTGTCTATTTCACCTAGAAAAAGTCCACAACTACTCCCATCCCATTGGTATCTATGCTCTTTTGTGATGAGTGATGTGTTTTCCTAGCCTTGAGTTGATCCAAATGCACTTGAAAATAGACCAGTATGTAATAATTTATATTATGAACAATAAAAGTTACCACTACATAATTTGAATTTGGTTGACTTAGGTTCAAGTCCCATACAATTAATTCTTATGAAACCAAATCGAATAAAAAGCAAATTTATTAAAATTATATTTATCATATTTCTTTCTTTTAGATACAAATATGTTATATACAGTCTACTCCTGCTAACGAAATCCGGTCAATCGGATTTGTAAATAAATACATTTCAGTAAAATTATATTTTTATTATATGTGCGCTACCCTGTAATCAGAACACAAATCAAATCCCCGATTTTTCTGGCTAATTCTACAATATTAGAAAAAATGCTTAATCGGAACACTGGCTAATGTGAATTGTGAACAGAATTTGTAGAACGGTCACTATATTACTGCAATGTATTTAAAATTTGCTAATTGGAACAGCTCATATATATATAAATATATTCTTACCTTCATTTGAGATTATAAATAAGTCGAGGACATTTTCTGTACTCTAAACCTACCTAAAACCATGACATGAATAGGGTGAGTATTAACCAGAATAGTAAATTGCGTCATAGTGTTTGCATCACCTATTCAAATAACAGTCCCATCATATCATACTGACACCATTGTGGGAGTGGATCATTGTTCAATATTCAATTCATGATCCACATTTTATATTGTATATTTGAGTTTTGACAACATCGCATAGGAGTGCCATTTTATAATCAATGAGACCACTATAAAGCCTAATATTTAGAGTTAAATATGTCTAACCTATTTACAGTATAAGAAATATGGAAAAAAATAAATCTTATGTTAATCCTGTCCACGCATCATATGGAAATATATACAAATATTTAGTCCATTTTAATTTTGTGGTATCAATTTTTCTATTATATGGAACCTGAGTTTCCAAGATTTGAGATTTGTTATAAATCCGGTTTTTATATGATGTTTTATTTATATTTTTAACATTATATATATTAATTGTTCGCCAACCGTATAATCATTGTTGTACGGTTCGCAAACCGTATAGCCTAAATTGCTATAACAACAACGAATTTCTATTATATCTTTATTTTAATTTAATTACTCGCCAACCGTATAGCCTATATTTCTATACCAACAACGAATTTGTATTATATCTTCATTTTATTTTAATTATTCACCAACCGTATAATCATTGTTGTACGGTTCGCAAACCGTATAGCCTAAATTGCTATACCAACAACGAATTTGTATTATTTCTTTGTTTTAGTTTAATTATTCGCCAACCGTATATAGCCTAAATTGATATATTTTAATTTTTTGCTTTGACATTTGTTATAAATCGGTTTTTATATGACATTTCATTTATATTTCTTCATTATATATATATATATTTTAATTATTCGCGAACCGTATATACCGTTTATGTATTCGTTGTTGGTATATACGGTTCGCAAACCGTATGAAATTCGCCAACGGTATGCAACACATACATTATGAATGTCTTTTATGAAGATAATTTATAGCTTTCAATACACTGCAGTGCCTGAAGAAATAATAGAGACGGCAATAACGCTGCCACTGTACTGAATTTAAAATTTAATTCATTCTATATATTTTTTTTATTTTATAGCAGATGTTATTTGACTAATCAAATTCTTTAGGAAAGTATTTCATATGGTATTATCTACAAAATTTTTTCGATGTTTAAAAAAATGCAACATTTAATTATATTATAGATCAATAAGTCAAAACTTTTAGGCAAACTTATTTTGCCTATTACAAATTAAAAAAGATTTTATATTTCTTGTGGATATTACTATTTGATACTCATAGTATATGAATATGAGTACATATTGTAAATTTATAATAAGGTTGTTTGTGGGTGTCGAGAATCTCAACATTTACAAAATCTTGTAGGTGTTGAGAATGATTTATAAATATATTTTAAAATATAGTTTAAACAATAAAAAAAGTTTTGTATATGTTAGGTATAGGTTTTTTTTAGTAAGTAATTAAGAAATTGGTTTTAGAGCAAGAAAATTTTTTTAATTTATTTTGATTTTAAGGATATTGATTCAGCAGTGGTATATATTATTTTAAACCGTTGATTCTGTTATAGGCCAACTCTCCAAATTCAATATCAAGATGTGTTCAAGACTGTAACCATTATAATACGCTGCTTATAATTAACTTTAATACTCATACATTAGAAAATATAATTCAGAAATTTACTTATTAAAATAAATTAAAGTAAAAAAAAGTAGCAGTCAATTGACTATCAAAATTTAACCTATTTTCATTTTTAAATAGAACACCGCATCCAAACTATGTCTTTTTATGTGCGTTTTTGTGTCTTTTCCAGTGAAACTGGATTCATGAAACCAGCGCATCCACACTTCTGTGTCTTTTTTCATGAAAGCAGTTTTATTTAATTATTGCATTTACAAAGCATTGATTTTAATATTGATACATGTTCATTATTTAGAGATATTTAGAACAATTTTAATGAATATTTTTGCTTTAATATTAGAACTAATGACCTTAGTATTTGTTATTTATGTTAAATTGAAAGTAGAAAACAAATATAATATGAAACAGATTAATCCGTAAATGTAACAAATTAATCATTTATCATATATGTACATCTATACATCTATGTAAATTTAAAAAATTAAACTCTGACAGACCGCAATAATTCGGCATTAGGTATAATGTACATAAATTAGTTCAATATTATGGGAACTTTTAATAATGAGAAAAATAGCATATATAGAAATAGTAGCATATAATTTACATGGTTAGTTTAGGTGTGGTTCATGTTTAATAGAATAATAATTTGTCAGTTAGAGTGTAATTGGATGTACTCAAAGATAATTTTGATTGATAACATTTCTTGAAGTGAAGTGTTTCAAATTCTGTTGTAGATTGCTACTGCGCGAGGTGATGAAGGAATTTGTATTAATTTAAATATTAATTTCTATAGATAATACGCTATATATACAAGACAAATTCTCAAAACCAAATTTCGCTTACATTGATTGAATAGAATTCACAAATGTACGATGTTGTGTTAATTAACAGTTTAATTTGTGTTTACTTTGTGCGACTAAATAATTGTATTTCTTTTTGAAGGACTAAAATACGCTTACTATATGATTTATTATGATTCATTTGAACAAATTGAACTTAATTATTACCAAATTAAAGTTGAAAATGTTTATTTACCTGCATTTGAGTCACTTTGATCATGAAAAAATGACCAAGATCTGTATCTAAATTAATATAAATTATTTAGGTATTTATGAATCCATTTTGATAAAAATTAATAAGATATTAATGCAAATATCTTTATAAGTTACCTAATTATTAATATACACATAAGAGTTATTTGTAACAAGATATTTTATTATTATAGTTTTAATAATTTTCGTTTTGCCGTACATAAATATGCCTCCTAATATTTATTAAGACGTTTAATATAAATAAATATATATATAAAAATTATGTACATATACTTTTTTAAAAATACATGGATATGATAACAAATACCAAAATGACAAAAATTTGTTATCTCATAAAAAACAAATTATATATATCATAAATTGTGTTATCACTTACGAAAATAATATCTGATTCAAACAGTATAACATAGATTTTAATTATTTTAGTTTCAGCCTAATTTAACCTCACAAGACTATTGTGGGCTAAATTTCAACATACTTTAAAATTGATCAAATTGAACAATTATTTCCATAATACGTAATTTGCTCGTAATTAATATCAGTAATAAATAATAACAAAAAATATATATAAATAAAATAACAAATAAATAAAAGAAAAAAACGAATTAAATAATTATATGTAATACAAAGACAATTTACTATAATGACAGTATACAAAATAGAACTTTTATAACATATTTTTGTTTGTGCAGTTATAATTACAACACTATGTTTATGAATAAAATTATAAAATATTAATAAAGTAATCGATTATTTTTTAAATAATTGCTATAGACGTTATTATTATACTATATCATATGTTGCCAT
>JAUZNC010014838.1:0-28300 GCA_034780395.1 Vannuccia rotundouncinata | reverse complement strand
GTCATCAGATAGCGATGGCCCTTGTTCTCTCGAGCAAAGGGTTGCATTTCTACAAGGTCCGCTTGCCATTGTGAATCAATTATAAGTGAATATTGAAGTTTCAAATAAAATGAAATAATTGACTTGTCTAAAACTTGCATCGTAGTCTCTTAATTGCTGAAAATAAAAATAATAACAGATTCATGTTTATAAACTTTTACAATAGTCGTAAAATACTTAAGGTTTTAAGTCTGTGGAGGGGATGAGACAACCATTTCGAAGCGTAGTAGAATAAATTATATAGAGAGAGTAGACCGACCGAGAGTCAACCGTCAATGAGCTCGCAAGAAGCAGATGATTCGTGTAATTTCATGCTTTTTCAATGCCTAATAAATTCTTACTGTCATCGGAAAATCCATAACGAATAGAATGCGTAGGTGGAATTTATTAGAATATTTAGATGGCTCACATGTAAAAAACAAAACATGAAAATTTCATGTATCAATCCATGTTTTTAGTTGTGAAATCGAATTCTTAATATGCAATATTGTAACGTATATGAAATTCATCGCGTTTAACTATACAAATATAAATTCACCGCCAAAAATGTTTAATTCCTGGAGGAATCTAATACATATGCGATAATCCAACCGACTTGGACTATCGGAAAGTTCAGATTGGCAACTTCACGTGCTGTCCGATGTAGATCCCATTGAGTCGGAGCAAAAACTGATACTCCCCCGCACCCATATCCTTGATCTACATGGAATTTCCGATCCAATCGAATCCGGTAGCATTACGTTCCAGCTTTGCCCAATATATGTTCACATTCTCTCGAACAGGGGCCGCGCCGTCGATAACAGAAGCCGCACCTTCGAGAACAGGGGCCGTACCGTCGAGAACAGTTTTCGCAAGATCGAAAATAGGAGCCGCACCTTTGAGAACAGGGGCTGCGACGTCGATAACAGGGGCCGCACTGTCAAGAATAGATCGAGAACCGGGGCCGCACCTTTTTCACCTTGAACTCTCAATCGGTCTAGAGAAAGCATTTACCGCAAACCACATAGGATCAGGGCGCGTTTAACTATACAAATTTAAAATCAGCGCCAAAATTTTTAATTCCTGAAGAAATTTAATACATATGCGATATTCCACCCGACGTAATCTCTGGGATAATTTTAACTTGAATTAACTGGACTCCGACTCCTATTGGAAGAGAATTTAACTCATAAAAATGCGGAGAAATTTAACTAGTAATGCTGCGCAAATTGGTTGTAATGCCTGGAAGTATGGTCAAAACCGTCGTTTATTCAAACAATTTTTTAACCTCGGAAAATTCTTCGTGGATGAGATGTGTATGCATATGCGTGGGTGGAGAAGGAACTAATTTGTGATATATGGTAAAACATTATGTTTCAAATTTTGTTTAATTGAAGTAAATAATAGTATAATCAAATTATCCAAAGGCGATATAGTATTAATAACCATTAAAATTATTAAACTATCTTACAGTCTTGATAAAAATCAAAGTATTGTTAAAAATCAAAAAGTGCCAATCAGGTTTAACGTTAAGAACATTTACTGAAGTTTTTAATTAAAAAATCGAATTCTCCATATACGATATAGTATTTATAGCTTAAAAAAATTCTGTCTTGATAAAAATCAATAAGTATCAATCATGCATCGATAACATTAATTAACAATGTTTTTAATAGAAAAATCATATTCTCTATATGCGATTTATTATTAATAGCCAATAAAATTATTCAAATTCTTTTCTTTTTTGATAAAAATCAATAAGTGCTAATCAGGCATCGATAAGAAAAATTAATGAAGTTTTTAATTGAAAAATCGAATTCTCCATATGCGATATAGTAATAATCACCCTAAAAATTAATGAAATCCAATACTGTATAAGTGAAATATGAGAAACCAAGTTTTAACTCAGATAACAATCAATAGAATTTAAATTAGGCGGGAAAAATTTTCAATTCTCGGGAAATCTTTCAAATGTATTGTGTGGAAGAGTGGAAACACGTGTCACTATGTATTGTGGAGAAGGGAAACACGTGTCATTATGTATGGAGGAGAATAGATAGATGGCTCAATCAATAGATATCAATGAGACAGACCAAGTGCATACATGTATTGGAGAGAGGAGAACATATATTAGCCAGATGCTGTCATGCCTATTTTTTGAACCGCGGGAATTTTGGTGCTCAGTTATTTAAAAGTGCTAATTAAGGCCTTTACCTTGCTGATTTAAAAGTGCTAATTAAGGCCTTTACCTTAAATTCGATTTAATTTTGCATAGGAACCAAATACCGCGGATAATAATCCAAAAGCATTAATTCCTCGGATTAATTTTAACTTGAATTAACTGGACTCCTATTGGATAATAATTTAACTAGTAAAGGTGCGGAGATTTACCGGAGTCGGGAGGGGGGAGGAGGAGGAGGAAGGGAGGGGGGACCTTGTTCGAATGGCTTGGATAAAACCCTTCGCTACTACTTTCCGGGCTTGCAATATCATTCTTGGACAGATTTGAGTTATAATTTGAGTAAGAAATATCGTTTGACTCATATTTTAATCTTTATTGTTGAACGTATTATTAACATAAATATAAATTTTAATTTTAATTTATCAATAAATATTTTAAAATATTAAAGCGTTTCTGACTCATAAATAAAGAAATTTCCTCTTTTTTATAAAAATAAATGAACATTTTAGTTAACATAATTATTTAAAATGGGCAATTTACTAATTATTTGCAGACAGATATATGTCATTGTTTAATTTAGCTTGCATCCCATGACAAAGGAAATAACATCGGAAAATGAATGTTTAATCGACACAATACGATTGTTTTAAATTTGTGGCGACTAATAATAAAATTGTTCTATATTATGTGAAAGACAGAAATTTATTACCAAATAAAATGTAAATTATTTATTATTGTGTTCATTTTTTAAATGAATATTGTTTTCGTGCTTTCATAAAACTGCTAAAAAATATTGTGCAAATTCATATTAAAATTTTACTGATGAAATTAACGTTAAGCCAACAATAAAACGTTTATCTTTAAATATTAAAATAATATGATAGAACTGCTAATAACTACTTAACTGTTGATACCATTATATTGTAACCAATAATCTTTAATTTACCAAAAAGGGTATCTAGATAAATTAGGTATTATTTGGAGTTACAAAAAGAAAAATTATGTAAGACTATAAAGCTAATCAATATATAAAATCACATTTTGAAAAGTTGAAACCCTCATTTACAAAATTATTTTATAGTGTACCTAAATAACGAATTACAAAAATTAAAACTACACTTTTTTTAAACGGATTTTTTCAACATGGCTTGACATTTTAAGTCAGGATTAAAAAAATTATATTTTGTTTGTAATATAGCAGAATTATATTTATTGCATAACAAGAAGAACTGTGACATTGACAAACATTAATATTGAAATGCATTGATTTTCATTTATAGTGTTTACTACTAAAGATAGCTATTTCTAAAATTTAATTTTTATATTAAAATATGATTTAGTGAAGAATGTGACAGCTTCAATTATTTCATAAACGAAAGAAAATCATTTAATTATGAAGAATATTTGATCAGACAATAATCAAAATGTTATCAAGTCACTCATAGCATTCGCATAGGTGAAACAAAAATACCGCATAATAATCATTAAAAGTATAATAGTCAATAACAATACCTGTCTGAGTTGTGGTTCTAATTGCAACAGTCATATATTGCTGACCAGTTGCATCATTCATGAGAGACGCATTTCCAGACGCATATCCAGTCATCGGGTTTCCGGTACAAAACTGGTCGAACTCCTCCGCAATGTAACATTGGGTGATAATTAGTGACCATTTATTTATTACTTTGAAGCCCTGTAAACGTATAACAATTGGAAATTAAATATAATAAATATATAAAAGAAGATTTCGTAATAAATATGACAATTGTCTCGTTACACCATTACTTTTATGTAAAAGTAAAAGATTAAAAAATGATAGATATTTAATGGAATAAGAATCAAAATTGACAACTTGGGAAAAATATGTTCAAAGAATTTTTTAATGGTAATGGAATTATGAAATAAAAAAATTTGTTTGTAATGTTTTCCTACTGATGATAGTAATCTTTAATTTATATAGCATTGATATCATTCGTGACTTTAATGATATCATGAAAAACTCATTGAAAATTCTGAACAATTTTTTTTTTCAACATTGATAAAGACTTATTGTGGAAATGTTTACAAGTAAGGTAGATTTTAATACTTTTTGAATATATTTTATTGTAGTTCTTATCGGTACGTTTTACAAGGCAAGTGTAGGGTTTTTGTGAAAAGAAATCATAATACAATTAATTTGGCACGTATGGTTTCCTAGAATTAGACCAGCAGCCCAGGCACATGTTGTGCAACGAATGAAGTACAAAGAGCCACCCCCTTATTATATCAGATTATAACTTCAAATCCCTCAAAATGGACGTCTGCCGTTATCTAGAGGGTTTGTGGAGGTGCTATAAGTACCCTTATGTGAACCAATATGTCTCTAGATTCAACATATACAGGATGAACAGACTGAAATTGCACTAAAAATTTCCATTAGTATCCCCTGAACATGAAATGAAGAATGACAGACATTTTAGACGGTATAGTGCCTTAGTCAGACAGACAGTCATAGGGGGCCTATAGTTACAACATTGGGGAGTACAGAATGAAACTATTCTTAAAAGTTGCGTAGATATCTCCTAAACACGAAATGGGCAATGACAGTCATTTAAAAGGATATTGGGCTCCAGACAGACATCCCAAATAGCCTAGCTTGAATTGTAGCCTACTAGTATTGATAGTTTAATTCTATACAAGGCGTAGGAACAATATATTTACAGGGAGGGCTAACTCTGAAGTAGGCGCCAGCACGAACCAAATATCTTGTCAAGGATAAAATTAGCATTACTTTTACCAATCTTCTTGATTCGGACAGTAGGACTATAAAATACTAAACATGTACATAGTATAATACATATAATACATAATATAAACATGCTTAGTACACATGAATTTATACCTCTAATAACCAAAGTACATAATGACATGTTTATCAAGTCAATGAGAAAATGGTTGAGCTTGGCGGTTTTGCTCTTACGAATTCATCAGCAATCATATTAAGGTTTAGTGTGTCCAACCGTTATTTGTGGAGAGTTGGTAACAAACAATGATTTAGTCGTGTTTGACGCCACTCCAAAATCCATTCACCTCTGAACGCTAATCCTTGACGAGATAAGAATGTAATGTTTTGAAGAATTTTTAGCAATATCTGACGATTTGTAATTTTTTAATCAGTTTACTGTTTTGAAAGAGCATCATCTATATTTCCGGTTTGCTTTGTTTTCTCCGAAGTCGCTCTATGAAATTCAGATGCTGCAACGTGCTTCTTCAATTTTGCTATTGCGTCTTTCCAGTCGCAGAACCCAGTAAATACAAAAGAACTTTGAATATTTCCAAAAACTACCTATTGTTCTTCAGATACTCTACGAAAACACAAAAGACAAAATACTTCCAGATGTTACACCATGTGGCTGAAACTGTCTATTCTGTCTTCCATATTGACGACTGGGTAAATTAGTACCAATAGGTGACATTGGGGACATTGGAATTATGTGTGAAGTTGCAAATGCAGAAGAGATTAGATTATCGGGAAGATGCGCCGAAGAATAAGATGTTTGTGATGAATCAGTCACAGGCAGTGTAGAACGATCTGGACGAAGAGGCGACGAAGAATCAGAAGCGAGGACTACGTAGTCCTCGATCAGAAGTTTGTGATGTATCTGTCACAGGCAGTGTAAATCGATCTGGATGAAGAGGCGCCGATGAATCAGAAATTTGTGATGTATCAGTCACAGGCAGTGTAGAACGATGTGGATAGAGAGGCGCCTGTGTATGTGAAAAATCAGATGCATCAGTGCCAGGCTGCGCCGTTAAAAAAACTTGATTATGAATGGAATTTGTTTACTTTCGTATTGAAGTTTTATACGTTTATTCTTCTTCAACGGTTGCCATGAAGACAATTTATGCTTTTTATTCATTGCCGAAAAATATAGCTAGTATATTATATTCTTTGATGTTGCCCAAAACAGGGAGTTTCTGTAAAATTATTTAAAAGTACGTATCACCTAAATATAATAGTGATTATAAAATATCTATTAACATATGTACATTAATGTAATTTAGTATGATACATAGTAGTATCCCCACCCCCCCTCTTCCTACGGCCATGCTATACCACCAAATATTGGAGCATATTGAAATTTTGGAACTAATAATTTTATTTCAAAAACCCGTCAAAAAATGTAAAAAAGGTCGATAAATAACTTAGTTTTTTTTGAATATCATACGATTTAAAAAAAATTAATACACATACACACACACATACAGGCAGGGTGTCGATTTAAAAAACAGCATATTTGAGAGTAAATCTTTGTTAATCTGTCCAGAATATCACAAAATTGATTTGTATTTTGTAAAAGTATACAGACGGTCATGAAGATCTTCTATGTTATAGGTACTGATACACTAAAAAACAGTAAAATATTTGCAAATATTATTTATAATTTACTGTTTATTACTGGGCACCCTATAGTGTATTAAGTATAAATAAAATTGAATTATTATTAATACTATTTGCAATTAATATACATACAATACAACAAAAGTATGTTAATATTGTATGTAACTTAGAAACGTTAAATAGATACATACCCCCGTGGTTATTATTTTTTTTGTAAAAAGTATATATTTATATTTATGTATTAGAAATGGCTATACTGATAGATAAAGTTTGTTTTATTGTTCTTCATCTGAATCGCTGTGCTCACTCCATTCTTCGTCTTAATCCTCTGAAATGGAGGCACTAGTATACTGAAATGAAGAATGTCTGTCATTCCTCATTTCATGTTCAGGGGATGCTAATGCAACTTTTTAGTGCAATTTCACTCTGTTCATCCTATATATGTTGAATGTAGAGACAATATATTGGTTCATATAGAGGAACCTATAGCACCTACACATACCCTCTAGGTAACGGCAGACGTCCATTTTGAGGGATTTGAAGTTATAATCTGGTACACCCTTCGCAGTGCGGAAAAACTGGCAAAAACTGGACGACAGACAAATCATTGCCCTTCTCAACTCAGCTGAGTGGTCTATTTCAACTACACCTGATCTTGATTCAGCTATTCTCTTGTGAAATCGTAATTGGTAGCAAATTCTGTCTCAAGTTCCATCCTCCGCCCCCGAAAGCAAAAGCTTGAAACCCCTAGATGGCTCACAATTAAAATCAGACAACTCTTCAACCAAAGGAACGCCACAGCCAGATTCCTTAATAAATCAGGACGCCCGCCTCAGCTCCTCCAGCAATTCAAAATCCTCAGAAACAAAGTCGTCGCCTACATCATATCCTCAAGAAAACTCGTCATCTCAGAAGACCTATCTCAGGCACGTGGAAATGGTCATAGGACCTGGATGATCCTTAACTCTCTCCTGGGAAGGTCGCGACCTCAATCTGCTGTCCCCAAATTAATGCTGACTCAGAAAATTTCTACTTCGCCACAATCGTCGACCAGCTCAACCTCCAACCTTCGCCCACAACACTCTGTTGCCTGTTACCACCCATCGGTACACAGTTCGTATTCTCTCAAATTCAAAAAGCGGATGTTAAGAAATCCCTCCTGAACCGCTACATCCAGACATGCTCCGGCCAGACAATCTCCCTGTTCAAGCTATCAAACTTGGTGCCAACATACTCTCCCCCTAACTGAGTTACTTATTCAATCTCGTCATCAAGATGAAAAGGTATCCTACACAGTGGAAACAAGCCTACATATGTCCAATCTACAAAGAGAAAGGACCCAGAAACCAACCTCTCAGCTACCGACCTATCGCCCTCCTTTCAGTGGTCTCCAAAATCTTTGGGAATCAACTAGCCGATCAGATCAAATCCTTGGGAACAACATGGCTTCCGACCCGGGCACTCGACCGTCACTTCTCTTCTGTCTCTCCAAGACTACATTCTGAAAAAGGTCTGTAGTGGGAAGTTTGTAGCTCTTGTCGCCTTGGATCTCTCTAGAGCTTTAGATACTGTCAACCACATCACACTGATGACAAAGCTGCACCATCTATGATCTGATATCCAATCGGCAAAGAAGTCAGTAAAGATCTCCCGATTAAGCATGGTGTCTCTCAAGGGTCCATTCCTGGACACCTTCTTTTTACTATCTACACTGCAAATCTCCAAAAAAGCCTTCTCCAACTGCAAATGCTTCCTCTTCGCAGACGAAACTACCCTTGTTTGCTCCTCGTACTCGCTGAATAATCTATCCAAGATCACAACCCACGCATTAGCCGAATTCTACGACTTTGTATCCCGCAATTCCCTGTCCATTAACCCAGACAAAACCCAAGCAATGCTGATCACCACACCCCACAGAAGAAACAGATTATCAAGTCAGCTTAATCTGACGCTAGGATGTAGGGCGGTCTCTATTCTAAAAACCATAAACTCTTAGGGGTAACATTCAACGAAGACCTTAAATGGAGCGATCACATCACAACGAAATCAAAGAAATCTCTAGCAAGAATCAACCTGATTTGGCGATATTCTAGCTATCTGGACAATTCAACCCTAAAACCCTCGTCTCCGCTCTAGCCTTCCCTCTGTGAGACTACTGCACGCTCCGACGACCTCGTTGAACCGTCTTAACAGTGGACTCCACTAAGCACTCTGCAGTGCGCCCCCCTGACATCGACTGCTCCCCTCCCTCATCTGCTTGGGTGGTCAACCCTGGAAAACCGCAAAGATCTCCACCGTAAAGAGCTCGCCAGAAAAATAGCTAAATGCAGAGACCCACAGATTCTGGCTGCGCACATTCTCCCTAGCCGCTCAACTGGCTCCAGAACGCGATCAATGTCAAGTCAACTTCCCCCAGCTCCGTGCACGGCTCAAGCTTGAAGAAGTCGCTTCGCTTGGTGGGAACCCCTCCTAACTAGTTTGCCTAGTCTGACATGTTTAGCTCAATTGCCTTCTTATCTTCATATATTTTAAACATTGTGTGTACGTATGTGCGCATAAATAGTTCAAAACGCATATGTGCGTAGTATGTTTCATCTTTTCCTGTACACCCTTTTTACCATTTAATTATGAGTCCTGGACTCGTTGGTAAATTTATTACAAATACAAAATATAATATGGGGGTCGCTCTCAGTACTTCTTTCGTTGTACAACATGTGCCTGGGCTGTCGCTATAAATAGATAACAAATAAATTCAAATAGATTTATAGATTGACAGTGAGTGAGCGTACATTATATTACGTCATTGTATTGCATTGCGTCTTCTGCAAATTATGTTAACCAGTTTATCTTACAGTATATACATTCTAGCGCTTGTATACTATATAACTGTTCTTGTTTTGTATTGTGGCTCATAAAAAAACTTATCGTGCTACGCTCCGTTTCATTCCCTTCAACATACAGACATTTCAAATATCTGTATCTATGAAATCGATAAAATGAAAATGAAATTTTTTAGTTATAACATCGACAAAATGAATGCAAAGCAGTGCGATATTAATTATTTTATTACAACCTTTATTGCAACTGCAATAATTTTAAAGTTACTGATATTCATTGATTATTGGTGGAAAGCTGTGAAATTGATACTGTTAACAATATCAGAAGAGTACAACAAATTGCTAAAGAGTATACAGAAGGACAAGAAAGAAATATAGTTCTGGACGCCCGCAAACAAGTTCAGGTGACAAAAATGTTAAAATTGTTTGCAACTTAATTGAAGACGATAACAAACTATTATGTGCTGCAATAGAAAGAATCACTGGAATAGAAGAAACGTCTGTCCGTCGAATAAGAACAAAACTTCTGGTGAAAAAATCGCTGTGCTGCAAATTGGTACCCCATATTCTAATTGACGCATCCAAAGAAAAAAGAGTTGAATGCAGCCGGGAGATAATCCATACTCTCTCGAGGTGGGGAGCTAAAGAAAAAGTTGTAGTTATTTATGAAAATTGGGTTTATTTTAGGAATGTGCCACCAAATGAATGTTAACGCGCCTGAGTAGACAGTGCAGGAGATCGACCTACTATGCCTAGAAGAACAATATCAGACAAAAAGTTATTGGTCATCGCGGCCAGCATCTACGCCAAGTCCTTAATTTACTTCGAACTTCTTCACGATGGTGGTTCTATCAACGCTAAGAGGTACCTATAATTCATTACCAACATGGACGCGGGAATTAACATTGTGCAACACGATAACGCAGGACCTCACGTTGCCCATTAAGTCAGCCAATGGATTGAAGAAGAATACATCTTCATTCTGAAACAGGCGCCTTACTCTCCAGACACCAATTTAATGGACCGGTTTCGCTTTCGAAACTACGAAGCGTTCCTTTATTCAAAAAAAGCAAAATTGTCAAAGGAATTCGAAAACATTAAATCTCATCTCCAGAGCATAATTCAAGATGAAGAAAATTATGCGTAATGATAAAATAATTTTGTTACTTGCTTGGGACCAATATATTATGTTATCTTATGTTGATGTTATACTTCAAAATTTATTCTAAACATTAATTAAATTAATGATTATACTTTTCACAATTATATAAATATATAAAAACGCAATATTTTTGACGAACCTATTATCTAATATTTAACTTTTTTATATTTTACCTATATATATTATTATAATGTACATCTCTCATACACATTCAGCGATATTAGATACATTAATGTGAACTAATGAAATATTTTTAAAAGTGAAACAATTAAGTAAACAAAATTTATAAAATTTCACTGACATTGAATGTAATTTCTCACCCAATTAAAAACAGCGGTCGTTTGGGCTGTCGTGTTGGACTCCGCCAGTCTTCCACCTGCCTCCAAACAGTTTCTCTCAGCTACCACATGATGAACTAATGATCGCCCGATGAAAAATCGCTTTCCTTCTACTTCAAAATCGATTGATAATGGACAGAATTACTTTTTATAGAAATTGGCTTCATTAGAGGTCCGAGTTGAGTTGATCTCACTTTCTGGATAAGTATAACAGGTGCACAGTGGTTGAAATATATTTCATAAACGTACCAATCGTATTTAATTACACCAAGAGCGCGGTTTCAACAATACCAACAAATACCTTTTTTTATTTTTTTGCATAAGGAAGCTGAAATAATAATTTGCTATTGTTTTAAATTTAAAAAAATGGTTTTTGAGGCCGGTATACATTTATAATGTCGTATTGACCTTGTAATTTCTATGGCCAATATTAAAACACTGATTATATATATTAATGCAAAAATTATTTGTTAAGATAATTACTTTGCTTCATTTTTTTATATATTATTATGATATTCATAAAGCTATTAAGATGACAACATTTTCATAATGCAACAATATTTAGCATATCAAACAATGGAATTAATATTAAAAAATGTCACCAAATATGTGAATATGTTATTAAATGGGAATTCCAAATTGACGGAAAACTCCTTCAACAGACTAATTTAAAAGTATATATATATACAATATATGGCAGTTTACTGATTCACAGAATAATTATATACACCTTAAATAACGCTTCTTACAAATCTTATCATATAACAAGATATTTACCGTTGTGGTAATTACCGACTCTATAATTATCTAAAATAATAATAAATATAGGAAAGTACAAAAGATATAATATATGCATGTTAATAAAGTTCCTTTTAGAAATACCGCCACCAAGGACACCTGCAGTGATGAATCCATTTCTACAAATAACATCAACATTAAAATGATGATATCTCTTTTTGATACATTGGGTATATTTATATATTTAAATGGAGGGGCGTATCCAGAACTTTTAAAGGGGGTGATTTAATCATCATTTTGAAACCATTTTTCCAAAATATTTAAAAGTAATTCCAATATATCATAAACAATTATCGCATGCCCCCTCCAGTATGATAAGCATGATATCAAATGACAAAACAGTGAATTAATAATACAAATATATTTGTTTGCCATAGATGTGACCCTTTATTTGTGACCCTTAACCCCTCCCCCCCCCCCACCCTTCCCTACACTTGTATAAACCCATTAGCGAATATTGATTTATTAAAGATCAAAATATAAAAAAATCAGGAATAATCAGGAATATATTTTTGATCAAGTCATCTATTGCAAAATAAAATTCTCCAGATTCATAAGAGTTATAAAAATTCAAAATTCAAAAGTTTGATAAATTCCAATACAAATTTATGAATGAATAATAAACTATGTAATTTTGTGAGAAAACCATTTTGAATTGTTCGCGACAAACAATTTCAACAAAGTGTGTTGCGTGAACCAAACCTGCTTCACTTAGAAGGATCCTTAGAAATTTGTAAATCCTGAGAGGATTCATAATACAAAAGAAGTCAATAATTAAGTCAATTAAGGCAAAAATGGCATGCCTGAGTTTACATAAATTAGGTGAACAAAATAGTCAAAAGGAAAATTCATTTGGTACCACTGATAAGCAAACAACACAAACATTCTCTGTTTGCATAGCAACTAACCATTTACAATCTTAATCAAGCACTTGTGGGAAAATTTTAAATATATATATTGTATGACGATATTATATGTGTTGGTATCATCCAAACAATATGATGAAACAGAGCTAGAGTACATATCTACAATCAAAATTAGGATTACAAATGTCTATTTAAATTGAGGAAGAAGAAACTTGAGCATCAGCATATAATAATACAAGATGAACATGTTATAGTCATACATGACCATTTATACAACTATTTTGGTTGCATTATATATACTGTAAGTGTCAAACGTTACAACGAGTTCACAAATCTATGTTAATTTTTATCTTTGATTTAAATCCATATTATTTTAAAAATTGATAACAATAAATATTTTAAAATCAATAATCTTTAGTTATATAAAACACTTTTCTATGAATATATCTCTTTATCTCTTTATCATAGACATTATATATCTATACTATTTTAGTTAAGCTTTAGTTATAGTATAATGTCTATGTTTTTTATTAATCTGTTAAGGTTCTGTTTCGCTCAAATGATGCCCATAATCTAAAAATCAATATTTCTGATTCAATTTGAATAAGTATAATGAACAAAGAAAATATTTAAAGTAATTTTTCTTATTTGAATTTTCAATTTATGCAGAAGGGAAAACTCGATTTACTCTACGATCATTTTGGAACATAAAAAATCCTCAAATTTCGGAAAAATAAGTGAGAGAACACACGCTAAACGTTTTAAATCGGGTCACTATGTCCTGGAAAGCATTTAAAAGACCCTCTATTCAGTATGGATACATTCTCGTCTAAAAATGACATCGTCTTACAGGAAAATTAGTTCATACCGGAGCTTCGTCGAACAATATCCCGAAGTCTACGCACATATTCTCGGCAAATTGATAAATGCATCTCTTATAGAGGGTTGTCTGCCTCTTTCAGAAAAGAGAGCTATTGTTACGCCGTTATTAAAAAAGTGTAATGTTAATGCCGAAACATTCGAAAATTATCGACCTATTTCCGACATAATCGATTTTCACTATTTGAATTATCAAATATATGCAGATGATACATCCATCTTTTTTCTTTTAAGTTTATGTATAGGAATAAATCACTTTAGATTTTGTCAACCCGTTTTTCAGATGTCCTCGATTGGTTCAATTCTAACCATTTTAAGTTAAATCCCAATAAGTCGGAATATTTCGTCTGTGGTTCTCGTCATAGTTTGACTATTCCCAACATTACTTTAATAAAACTCCTGCATTCTGATGTACTTGTTCCATCGTACGGGATGGCCAAGTGGTTTTGACGATGGTTTTCTAAGCAGAGGTTGTGGTATCAGATCAGGTTCGAGTCTATATAAAGCCTATATTATTATGGTAACTCTCTTTCGATCAACAAATTAATGCGCCTTGGTCAAAATGTTTCATTCGTAGTTACCTCACCGAAGACGTTGTTAAAACGATTATTGTTTCATCTTTTTAAATCGATTATTGCAATATTCTCTACTCTAAATATACACAGTTCAATTCAGGAAACTATAATGGATTCGAAATGCATATAATGATAAATATGCCCATCACAAAAACAATTGTTATTCATTTCAAAAGATGAATAATAAATATTTTATAATGCATTCAATGAGGATTGCAGCTATTCTGAATTATTGCCGCAGGTTCCTCCTAGATCACATATACTTGAAGCAGAAAACAATTCTTTTCTATATGATTGTATAGGAAATGGTCCTATATGTTATTTCCTATAGGATGTCCTAGATATACTTATATGATTCAATAAGATTGTTTGTGTATGATATAAATAAAAAATAATATATCTTGTAAATGCTTGCAATGTTTTCAACCTTGTTTATCACACTTGCACGATTATTCTTTGTCAAATCTTTCTATCTTTCATCAAATGATAATTATTGTACACCGAATTTTGATCGTGCTATTATGGTCAAACATTTCTTTTCAGATGTCAATAGTATAGATTGTGCCATTTACTGTCATGGAAAAAAAGCTTGTCTTCTTAAATACAACAAGGACATGTGCACCTGTTATGCTTATCCAGAAAGTGAGATCAATTCAACTCAGACCTCTAATGAAGCCAATTTCTATAAAAAGAAATTTTGTTCTTCAACAATCGATTTTGAAGTGGAAGGAAAGCGATTTTTCATCGGACGATCATTAGTTCATCATCCAGTAGCTGAGAGAAACTGTTTGGAGGCAGGTGGAAGACTGGCGGAGTTCAACACGACAGCCCAACAGACCGCTGTTTTTAATTGGATTGGAAATAACATTCAGTGTGAGTGAAATTTTATAAATTTTGTTTACATTGTTTCGCTTTAAAAAAATATTTTATTAGTTCACATTAATGTATCTAATATCGCCGAGTGTGTATAAGAGATGTACATTATAATAATATATTTAGGTAAAATATAAAAAAGTTAAATATAGGTCCGTCTTAAATATTGCGTTTTTATTTACTTTTATTGCGAAAAGTATAATTATAATATAATGTATGTTTACAATAAATTTTGAAGTATAACATTAACATTAGATAATATTGGTTCTGAACAAGTAACAAAATTATTTTATCATTACACATAATCTCCTTCAGCTGGAGGTTCTCAAATTCCTTTGACAATTTTGCTGTTTGTGAGTAAAGGAACGCTTGGTGGTTTTCGCTTATACCTCAAAATCGTGTGCTCATCTGAAGCATTCGTAGTTTCGAAAGAGAAATCGGTCCATTAAATTGGTGTCTAGAGGAGAGTAAGGCGCCCGTTTCAGAATGGAAATGTATTCTTCTTTAATTTTAATCCATTGGCTGACTTAGTGGGCAACGTGAGGTCTTGCGTTATCGTGTTGCCCAATGTTAATTCCAGCAATGTTGGCAATGCTTCTCGGAACTGAGCAACCATGTTTATAAGAAATTGTACGTACCTCTCAGCGTTGATAAAGTTCAATGTACCTCTCAGCGTTGATACCTCCATCGGGAAGAAGTTCAAAGTAAATTAAGGACTTGGCGTAGTTGCTGGCCGCGATGACCAATACTTTTTTGTCTGATATTGTTCTTTTAGGCATAGTAGGGCGATCTCCTCCACTGTCTACTCAGGCACATTAGCATTCTTTTGGTGGCACATTCTTAAAATAAACCCACTTTTCATCAATAACTACACATTTTTAACTACAACCTCGAGAAAGTACGCAACATCTCACGGCTGCATTATTTTCTCTTTTCTTTGGATGCGTCATTTAGAATATGGGGTATTAATTTTCAGCACAGCGGTTTTCCCCCAGTATTCGACGGACAGACATTTCTTCTATTCCTATGATTCTTTCTATTACAGCACATGATATTTTGTTATTGTATTCGATTAAGTTGTGAACGATTTCAACATTTGTGTCACCTGTACTTGTTGGCGGGCGTCCGGAACCATCTTTCTGTTAAAGAACTTCTTTTGACCAATTTTTTGCACTCTCCTGATATTTACAACAGTATCAATTTCCCAGTTTTCCACCAGTAATCGATAAATATCAGTAACTTAAAAATTATTGCGTGATAAGGTTGCAATAAAATAATTAATATTAGTCCGGCCCTGAAACCAAAAAATCACCAGAAACTTTTAATATGTTGAATAGAAAATGTTTTTGCAGATATGAATAGCTGAGACATTGTAGTTTATGAAACCGACGGATGACAAGCTGTCATGTTTGGGCAACTCTCCAGAAACAAGATGGCGTCCAATATGGCCGTCAGATTTAATAAATTTCAAAAATAGTATAGTTTAAATTATTATTTAAAATGTTGAAATGACCAATTTATGTATTACATTAAACAAAAATGCATAAATAAACATTTATTGCATGAAAACAAATTACCTGCAGTCAAAATGGTTGCCTTTGTTGAGTTTCGTTGGTTCAATAGGGACTCTTGAGATTCTTGAGTCTACGTTTGGAAATTGAGATTCTTGAGTCTACGTTTGGAAATGTCACGAAGATGTACAAGCCTTGCAAATACTTACCAAGGACCTACTTCGTCCACTATTGAAGCTGACATCAACGAAACAGCTATATTGCATCAGTTGATAAGCCATGTTGCTGCTGTTCATACGTGCCGAGCGAGAAGCAGACTGGTGTTTACATCTTTGCAGTCTAGCGGCAATGATTCCTTACTTCTTTGCGGCAGGACATGTAAATTATGCAAGGTATGCTCTCCAACAGTTTCTCAAAGGTCAGCATATCATGCGACACGTCCCAGGACGATTCAACGGCATTTGGAGCGACATATTTAATGATGCGACATTCATGCGGTATGGGTCATGGGAAGCGTGGCATCATAGGTATTCCGTTGAAACATTAACATTGAAAATCTGGGAACTTAGTCTGCATCTGTGTAGCCAACTTTAACAAAACCTGGAGTCACTAAGTGAGGATGAATGACCAAGTGTTGACATCCACAAAGAAGAAATGAAGGGGGGATTGCGGCAGATAAGAGCTTGGATGAAGAGGTTGGATGAATGTATACATCCATTCCAGCCTGAGGATCATCCACTAGAGCTTATCAAAATAGTAATTGGTTGTACTGCACCATCTATGGTTAATGTGGACGATGCTGTCACAATAGGTACACACCAAATGAAAGAGTTTGAAAGTGGATGGGCAGTGTCATTTCATGAATCAATCAAGCGATCAGTGAAGAAACAAGCAGTCATCAAGAAGTCTGTGAACATAGGCGAGGAACATTCGTTTGATACAGACTTAATCTACACAAGGGTGTACTACAGACTTGAACAACGTTCGGTCATATGAACTGGCACCAGTTCCAACAGCTATGTTTACAAAATCTGGTCAACAGAGAATAGCCAAAAAGTCCAAACTGAAGGAGATATTATATTAAAGAAAGAAACATCAACACGACTATCCTCCAGGCAGATAAAAAGTGATGTGATTGAAGGATCTGCCATATTTTACATTGTGAGTTGGCCAAAGACTGGAAGAGTCTATTTGGTCAAGTTCAGACGATACATTGAACGAAAGCTTGTTGATTATAATGTGTACCTTTTATTCGATAGGTATCGCGACTTCAGCACAAAGATTGCAACCAGATTCGATCACGGAGGAAATGTTCGGATGCGGATTCACAAATTCTCGCCGAGTATAGAAATTCCTTCATGGAGTGAAGTTCTCACAGTTCCAGACAACAAAAACGGTTTGTAGCCCTTATCTGTGTCGATTTGTCATCGAACGCGTTGTTTCCTTCAATAACTACAGGTGTACTGCTTAAACTGGGGGTAACAGGAGAAGATGAATCACCTGTAGAAATCACAGACAGTGTAAAAGTACTACGTGCCGACATGCTCACAAGCCATGAAAAAGCGGATAACATCATTGTGCAACAAATGGTTTTTGTCGCAAATAAATCTAATCACGGGGTTACGATCATAGCCGATGACACAGATGTGTTTATCCTTGCACTGTATCATTTCCAGAAACACAGAATTCAGTTTCCTATTACAATGGAGTCTCCAATATAGGGCAAAACATTTATTGACATAAATGGAACCATAGATGCTCACTCAGACATCGTGTCCGACCTTCTAGCTGTAATACGATATCTGGATGCGATACTGTTCCATACTACCAAGGTATAGGCAAGGGCAAAACAATCAAAGAAATACCCAAATAACTCAGTAAGGGATATAACAGCCGATATAGATGAGGTTGTAAAGGAATCAAAAAAGTTCATTGCATCGTGTAATAGTGTGGAAGATGCTAGAAGGATGTCAAGTGCAAGAATTAAAGCCTAAGTCAACGGTGTCAGCACCAAAGCTTGATACACTCCCCCAATAACTGAATCATTTCGTGAAAATGTCAAGAGAGCGCACTTTTAAGCTTTTGGGTGAAAACATGCTGTTGACCCAGACCCACCAGCGCTTGATCCACTAGATTATGGATAGTACAAAGATAAAGAACAAAAATTGCTAATGCCAGTCTTGCTTCCGAATTAAGTTCAAAATGCACCTCAGGATGTACTGAAAATTATAAAGTGCTCATGTGAAAATGAGACCCCTTGTTCAAATTGGCGATGTCGTTGCAATAGTTCTCGTCTCTATTGTACTGTGTTGTGTGCATGTCGTGGAGAAAGCATGTGTTGAAACCAAGAAACAAAATAATTACTTAGTACATTTTGTTGAATACTGTTCACTACTAGTGACTCTTATTCATATTCGCATGATTGACATGACTGATTGACATTACAACATTTGATGTGTTGTTTCCTTGAAACTGTGCATTAATTTAATTTTATTACATACCATGTTTGACTCAAATGCATTAAATAGGTTTATGTTTGTATTCTTGTATCATATGATATCTTAGAAACTAGTTCGTTATTTTAAAATAGTTTAAAAACTTCAAAAATAAAATTTTATCCATATAAGTACCCTTTCTTTTTTGTTTTCGCTCATGTTAACTATAAACAGGTCCACCATTTTGACTGAAGGTATCAATAAATATTTATTATCCATTTAAAATATTAATTTAAACGGGAAAACAGTACTATATTTGAAATTTATTAAGTTTGGTGGCATCCGTCGGATTCTTAATTGAGACACTTATACTAACTAATATATGCAAAAACATTCTCTATCATGCAACATATTGCAAGGTTTATTTTAACCACTGCAGGACTATATCGCACTGCTTTGCTTTCATTTTGTCGATGTTACAACTAAATCATTTAGTTTTCATTTCATCGATTTCAAAGATATACCTAGATATTTGAAATGTCTGTGTCAATAAATTATATCCATAGATTTAATAAATGTAGCTGTGAATCTATAAATCTGTTTAAATATATTGGTTATCTATTTAAAGCGGCAGCCCAGGCACATGTTGTGCAACGAAAGAATACAAAGAGCGATCCCCATTATATATCAGATTATAACTTCAAATCCCTCAAAATGGACGTCTGCCGTTACCTAGAGTGTTTATGGAAGTGCTATAGGTACCCTTATGTGAACCAATGGAAAGAAATTCAACATATATAGGATGAACAGAGTGAAATTGCACTAAAAACTTTCATTAGTATCCCCTGAACATGAAATGAAGAATGACAGACATTTTTTTTTAGACAGTATAGTGCCTCCATTTCAGAGGATTAAGACGAAAAATGGAGTGAGCACAGCGATTCAGTAAAAAAACGTTTCCTATTGGTATAGCCATTTCTAATACATAAATATAAATAAAAACTTTTTACAAAATATAATCACTGGGGTATGTATCTATTTAGCGTTTATAAGTTACATATAAATTAACATACTGTTGTATGTATATTCATTACAAAAAGTATTAATAATAATCCAATTTTATTTATACTTTAAACACTACATGGTACCCAGTAAATCAGGAAATTATAAATAATATCTGCAAAATTTATAACAAACATTTATAAAATTTATAAAAAAAACAGTCAAATATTTAATATTTGACTGTTTTCTTTTATTGTATCAGTACCTATAACATAGATCTTCATGACCTTCTGTATACTTTAAACAAAATACAAATCAATTTTGTGATAATCCAGATTAACAAAAATTTACTCTCAAATATCCTGTTTATTAATTCGACACCCTGCCTGAATGGTTGGGTGTACGTGTATCAAATTTTTAAAAATCGTACGATATTTACAAAAAACAAAGTTATAAAATCAAAGTTATTCATCGACCATTTTTACATTTTTTGACGGGTTTATGAAATAAAATAATTAAGACCAAGCTATATAAATACTTCAAAAATTTCGAATCAATTAAATATAGTTCCGAAATTTCAATATGCTGTAATATTTGGTGATATAGGGTTAAACTATCAATACTAGTAGGCTACAATTAAATTTAGGCTATTTGGTATTTGGGGTGTCTGTCTGGAGCCCAATACCCTTTTAAATGTTTGTCATTGCCCATTTCGTGTTTAGGAGATATATAATTACGCAGCTTTTAAGAGTAGTTTCATTCTGTACTCCCAATGTTGCAACTATCCCCTATAACCACTACGTCTAGGTGTCTGTCTGAGGTTTTATACATTCTTCATTTCATGTTCAGGGGATACTAATGAAAGTTTTTAGTGCAATTTCACTCTGTTCATCCTATATATGTTGAATTTCTTTCCATTGGTTCACATAAGGGTACCTATAGCACTTCCATAAACACTCTAGGTAACGGCAGACGTCCATTTTGAGGGATTTGAAGTTATAATCTGATATATAATGGGGATCGCTCTTTGTACTTCTTTCGTTGCACAACATGTGCCTGGGCTGCTGGTCTAATTCTAGGTACCCAACCATAAGTAACAAAACAAATATATTATGATTTCTTTGCAAAAAAAAGATATTTATTTGACTACCTTTCTGCCTACACTTGCTGTGTAAAACGTACCGATAACAACTAAAATCAAATATATTTAATAAATATAGTTAAAAACGAAAAAAAATTGTTCAGAATGTTCAAGGAGTTTTTCATGATATCATAAAAGTCACGGACAATATCAATGCTATATAAATTAAAAATTACAATCATCAATAAAAAAACATTATAAAAAAAGTTGTTTTTTCGTAATTCCAATACCAATAAAAAGAAAAAAATATTTGAACATATTTTTTCCAAGTGTCTATTTTGATTCTTATTCCATGAAATATCACAACATTTAAAAATGTACCTTAACACAAAATTAATGGTGTAACAAGACAATTGTCATATTTATTACGAAATCTTCTTCTATATATGTATTATATTTAATTTAATTTCCAATTGGTATACGTTTACAGCACTTCGAAGTAGTGGATCAATGGTCACTAATCATCACCCTATGATACATTGCGGAGGAGTTCGACCAGTTAGTACCGGAAACCCGATGACTGGATTTTTCAATCAAATTGAAGGAACAACTTTGACAATTCCATCTGGAAATGCGACTCTCATGAATGGTGCAACTGGTCAGCAATATATGACTGTTGCAATTAGAACTACAACTCAGACAGGTATTGTTATTGACTATAATACTTTTAATGATTATTATGCAGTATTTTTGTTTTACGTATGCGAATGCTATGAGTGACTTGCTAACTTTTTGATTATTGTCTGATAATACATTTTTCATAATTGACTGATTTTCTTTCTTTTATGGAAAATTTGATGTTGTCACGCACATTCCTTCTTAAATCATATTTTAATATAAAAATAAAATTTTGCAAACAGCTATCTTTATCATATTGATGTATACTGAATATGCACAACATGTTATATTATATCTATACACCAAGACGATTCAATATTTATTGTATCAACTCTTTAGTAGTAAACACTATAAATGAAAATTAATGCATTTCAATATTAATGTTTATCAATGTCACAGTTCTTGTTATGCAATAAATATAATTCTATTATATTACAAACAAATTATTTTTTTAATTCTGATTTAAAATTTCAAAACATGATGTAAAAATCTATTTTAAAAATGTTTGTTTTTAATTTTTAAATTCGTTATTCCCATGAGGGTTTCAACTTTTCAAAATGTGATTTTATTTATTAATTAGCTTTATAGTCTTATATAATTTTTCCATTTGTAACTCCAAATGAAACATAATTTATCTAGCTAACCTATTTGGTAAATTAAAGATTATTGTTTACAATATAATGGTATCAACTGTTAAGTAGTTATTAGCAGTTCTATAAATATTTTTATAATATTTAAAGATAAACGTTTTATTGTTGGCTCAACGTTAATTACAATTTTAATATGAATTAATCTGCACAATATTTTTTAGCCGTTTGATGAAAGCACGAAAACAATATTCATTTTAAAAATGAACACAATAATAAATTATTTACATTTTATTTGGTAATAAATTTCTGTCATGCTCGTAATATAGAACAGTTTTATTATTAGTCGCCACAAATTTAAAACAATGTCATTGTGACGGTTAAACACTCATTTTCCGATGTTATTTCCTCTATCATGGGATGCAAGCTAAATAGAACAATGACATTTGTGTTTGCAAATAATATAGTATATTGCCCATTTTAAATAATTATGTTAACTAAAATATTAATTTTTATTAAAAAAAAAATATAAAAAATATCTTTATTTATGAGTCATAACCACTTCATTATTTTAAAATATCAAATTATCAAATAAAATTTCTATTTTTATTAATATTTTCAATTGAAACTATTCAAAAGTTGTTAATATAACAGTTAGTCTTACAGTCTCTCTATGATGAACTACCGTACAACAATAAAGATTAAAAAGTTATTCAAACGATATTTCTTACTCCAATTATAACTAAAATCTATCATTTTAAATATCCGTCCAAGAATCATATTACATGCACGGGAAAAAAATATTTTAACAAAAACATTTATGGATACAATAATACTAGGATTCAGAACATAGTCAGAAAATACCAACTACTGCGTTTATGTTTCATTAGTAAACTTTTATCAAATAATTCATTCGAAATAATTCTTACAGCATTCGTTTTTGAGTCAGCTTCAATTACCATTTTTATTCAGATCACACTAACGCCGTGTTCGATGCGTCAGTGTGAGATATTAAAGAAGAACCAGGCATTTCTTCAACTCATCTCTTTTCCGAATCCCGTTAACGATCCACACACTAAATATTTTAACAATATTTTAACAATTTAGCGTGGTTTAACAATACCAACAAATACCGTTTTCATATTTTTTACAAGAAAGCGGAAATAATAATTTGCAATTGTTTTCCATTTTTGAAAAATAGTTTTGAAGCAGGTATACATTTAAAATGTCGTATTGATCTTAAGTAACTGCAGCGCTGGTTTGCTAATCCGAGGTTGTGGTATCAGATCAGGTTCGAGCCCACCCTCGAAATTTATCGTTCATGGTTAGCAACTGTGCAAGTCGTAAGTTGCGACCTTCGGGTTCGTGTTGCATGTACCTACCCTTTATTCTGTATTATTCATTCCTCTGTATTGATATACTTCTTGTAACATATTGCGTCTGTCAATTTGATATAAAAAAGCTTGTATTATTATTGTAACTCCCTTTCTATCAACAAATGAATGCGCCTTGGACAAAACGTTTCATTCGTAGTTACCTCACCGAAGACATTGTTAAAAAGATTATTGTTTCATCTTTTCCAATCTAGATTATTGCAATATTCTTTAAGCTAATTCTCTAAGTACACAGTCTCAATTCAGGAAACTACAATGCATTCAAAACTCCTGTGCCAGATTTGTTATCCACGCTCGCACCGCATTATTACACCTATTCTCAAATTTCTACACTGGTTGCTAGTTTCTGCACGAATTCAATTTCTGACGTGCTGTTTTGCACATAAATGTCTTTTTAAAAATGATCCAACTAATCTGAAATATTTTCTTAATCCGTCCTTCTCACACTTGTCTCATTTCGACATACGATCCCAGTCCGCCATTACTCTTTTATGCCCTCATTCACATTCAGCTTGGTGAGTGCCTTTTCATAATATATTGCTCAAATTCTTGGAATACTTTTCCTAGTAAAATTCGTACTATCAGGGACTTAGTTGCATTCAAACGTTCCCTCTAATATTATTTCTATTACTCACTGTTTGTTTTATTGTACTCTTGTTCCATTCATCTTGTGCCTCTCCCTTTCTTTCTTTTTGTTACACTTAGATTGTACTTTGTACTCATATTGTGTTTAAATTTTGTTTAATAAAAATAATTATTAATAATAATACCCCAGTTTATGGTACCAAAATTCAAAACTGAAAGGAGGAAGATACATTTCTTTAAAATATGAATATCTAAAGTTCTGAAAGTAATGTCCCATTTAATAGGTAAAAAAATTAGGTTTAAAACTTTAATATCTCTTAAACAATGGGGCGTATTTGTAGCATTTTAATTATAAAATATTGCTGTATAAATAAAAACTGCATATACCAAAAAGTCAAAACTAAAAGGCGGTGTAATTGTGACTTTAAAATACTGCTTTAATTAGCAATTCTATTAAAAAAACTACAGTAAATTGTATGGTAATACTAATGTACATAATATTTTAAACATATAAATATAGTTGAAAATGTTATTATACTTACACATGAAATGTGATACTTGATTTTGTTAATCTCCGATTCCTACATCCAAAAGCTAAACAGGATTTCACAATTGCGCCGTTATAGTTTTTGCCCTCTGTTACTCTAAATTAAAATAAGTGTGCTATGCTATGTTCTAAATGTAAATATATATTCCAATGAACGCTATCTTGTATTTTTTATGTGTTAACTATTCTATTTTTTAGGATACATTTTTTAACACTTGACTCACATAAATCAGATTATTATACATAAACATATATTACGTTGTACCTATTACTTTTTAATTTTAATTATCAACTACTCTACGAATTCAAACTGATACGATTTCTATATTAGTGCGTCTGATATGTGTATTGTAAGACCAATTGGGAAGGGGGAAAAATCTCTTGACCTGTTGATCTTTTCTTATTGTTCGACAGCTTAAATCTAAATTAAGGTCGAAGTTGTCACAGAAATCCACTTCCATATTACTCACCAGGAGCTTGCATGTCTTGTCTATAATTACAAATCATCAGTATTATTTTATGGTGTATTAATCTACACAATATATTAATGTGTTTGATAAATATGCCCATCACAAAAACAATTGTCATTCATTTCAAAAGATGAATAATAAATATTTTATAATACATTCAACAAGGATTGCAGCTATTACGAATTATTGTCTGCAGGTTCCTTCAAAATCATATATACTTGAGGCATAAAACAACTATTTCCTAAACGATTCTATAGAAAATGGTCCTATATGGTATTTAATAAAATGTTATTATTAAAAAATAATAGATGTCTTGTAAATACTTGCAATGTTTTCAACCTTGTTAATCACACTTGCACGATTATTCCTTGTCGAATCTTTCTATCTTTCATAAAATGATAATTATTGTACACCGAATTTTGATTGTGCTATTATGGTCAAGCATTCCATTTCCGATGTCAGTATTACAGTTTGTTCTTTTGTCTGTCATGGAAAGCAAGCTTGCCTTCTTAAATTCAACAAGGAAATTTGCACCTGTTATGATTATCCAGTAAGTGAAATCACGTCAACTATGGCCTCTAAAGAAACCAATGAGTATAAAAAGAAAATCTGTTCTTCAACAATCGATTTTGAAGTGGAAGGAAAGCGATATTTCACCGGGCGATCATTAGTTCTTCATGTGGTAGCAGAGAGAAACTGTTTGGAGGCAGGTGGAAGACTGGCGGAGTTCAACACGAGAGCCCAACAGACCGCTGTTTTTAATTGGATTGGAAATAATATTCTAAGTGAGTGAAATATTATAAATTTCGTTTATGTTTTAAATTTTAAAAATATTTTCTTATTTCATATAAATATGTATCCCTACAAAAATGGTAACCTCCCAAAGTCCGCCAAAAAGGATAGGTATAATTTTAAATAGGTATAAATATATTTATATTAATGTCCACATTTAACTACATTGAATATGGTTGCCATTTTATTATCTTTAAAACCCATTAAAAACAAATAATATATAATGTTAATAAAAGAAAAATACTAAAAATACTTATTATGCAATTCGTATTGTATATTTTTATTATGTGCCTCTCTGACACACACCTCCAATTAGATATTTTATATTTCAATATTAATCTTTTTTTTGTATTAAGGGTAACCTTTATACAAACATATTTTACAGAATATTCTTTCAGATTAATTTTCAAATGTTATACGTTTTCAGCACTTCGAAGTAGTGGATCACACGTCAATTCTAATCATATCATGTTACATTGCGGAGGAGTTCGACCAGTTATTACCGGAAACGCGATGAATGGATTTTTCAATCAAATTGAAGGAACAACTATGACAATTCCATCTGGATATGCGACTCTCATGAATGGTCCAAGTCAGCCGTATAAGGCTCTTACAGTTAAGACCACAACTACAACAGGTACTGCATTAGAATTCAATTCATTTAATGATTATCAGGAGCCTAATGCTTTTTTCGTCTGCGAATGCTATGAGTGACTTCATTATTTTTTTCAGAATAAATTTTGTTGTCATATACATCCTTTAATTTCATTATATAATATTGTATTTTTCTATTATCGGGAACTAATCCTATATTTCGTGTATATGGACATCATCCGTTTTGCTTTTACAATTCTCTTGAATTCGGAGTACTTCAATCATATATTTTTGGAATGTATTCCTAAATAAAATAACACATTTAATCTAAAAGGTTTAAGTGAACATCATTTCTGTATGATTTAATCAGTGTAAAGATCTTATATTTTTGGAGATTTAAAATTTGTAATGAATATCTGAGTTAATTGTGATCAACACGGGCACCCAGCCTAATTTAGGTACTAGATTAAGGGAAATAAAATTAAAACAGAGCATGAAACTTAAGTTGTATTTGCGATACAAATGAAAAATATATCTTCAATGCAGTCATAGAAAGGTTACCAATACAGCGAAAATAGAATTTTAGGTTATCGTGAGTTGCATAATTCAAATGAAGAAAGAAAATAATCCAAATTCGAGTCAAAACATCAAAAAATCAGGAAAGCACTTTCCTCGTCGAGAAAGAAGGAAATGATGAAGTATATTATAATCCTTAACTTATATGAGAACTACTTTTTGCCTTGTAAATAACTGTATTGTGGTATCAACTCACCAAATATATCCACTATACAGATACGCCCCTATTAATATATATATATAGTACAATAACCACCCTCCCCCCTCTCCTACTCAATTAAATATTGCGTGCAAAACAAATAATTGTTATCTAAAAATGGTATTTGTTGTAAACAATGCAATTTTTTATCAATAATATACATTATTTTGAAATAAAAAAAAAGAATCTTGTTTTATCTTTCATTTACATTTTAGATATTTCTGAACATTTCTATATGTAGTGACACAACTCCAAATGTAAAATCTTTGTATTTGTTAAACTTGTTGTTATATTACACATAAATAGTTATATAGAAAATTTTTCAACTCTTCAATGTTGTGTATAATAAATGTATTAATCAATAATAGAAGTTCTATTTTTCTTATAATAAGGTTTAATGTTATACAATTATTGTTATTTTCTAAATAATTGTAATTGTAAAATTTTATGATGCACACATCTACACAATATATTAGTGTGTTTGATATTTGAACATTACACAAAAAACCGTTTCTTTTGAATTATCAGTATGATCTCCTACTTTTTTAAAGGAATCAAGCTAAACAGAAAATAATTTTGGTATATTATGTTAATTTTTCTTTGGATACTGTCCAATACTTTCCATATGTTTCGATATTATGATAAAATATTCTAAATACGAACACATTTTTATTAAGATTTTAAAAATATTTATAATATTTCTAAAACTTGCAAAAGATTATTCAATATCGTTAAAAGTTTCCCAGTGTTGTTAAATATTTTGCTTTACTATTAAAAGTCATTAACATTAAATCAATCGGATAATGATTTATTAAATATCAAAATACTGTAAAAAAAAGTCTATGATATAACATGTCCGTTATTACCATAGATATTGTATATTATATATAGAACTAGATTGGACATCTAAAATATTTCTATACTAAAGTATGTTGCATCG
>JAUZNC010014827.1:0-28310 GCA_034780395.1 Vannuccia rotundouncinata | reverse complement strand
CTATAAATATAATTGCGAGTACCTTCCCAAATATGTTGTCCATCTTCTGTAAATTTATGAATGGAATTGCAAAGGGTCGGTATTTAATGAACCTATAAGCACTTAATTGCTATCTCCAACCAACATTCCAAAATTAAGCAAATAAATTTGACCTGAGCGACATCGTGTGACAATTCTGCTATATAGAAATAAAATAAGTTAGTACTAACAAGCCAACCAAATATACTCTATGACTTGAAAACCTATACACTATCAATTGAAAACTCTAATCATATGACACGATTACAGTGATTTCTTTGTATCAAAATTCAATTTATACTTTTGGTTTAAAGGAGTTCTGAATGTCATCTGATATATATTTACTTATGATTATATTTAAATTGTTGTAAGTAACCTACAGTACATGCGAAACAAGACTCATAGTCCTACGACATATCTCTTAAAATTTCATCCAATAATGAATAAAGCTAAGAAACTTTTGATATGCTGTAATAAGTTGACAAATTGCTTATAAATAAAAACTGATTTTTTATTGATATTAAAAAGCTCTGCTGAAATATCTGTATATCCTTATAAAACAGGATACCGACAAATAAATTTAAGTAATGGCACATTAATCAATATATACCTTTTAAAATGTTTCTTTAGTTTAATTCGTGCCTTTTTTCTAAAAATGTTGATCGAGATTTTACTGAATTTTCAATTTTTTTTAAAAGCAGGAAATAAAAAAACAATTTTGCTGCTGCAAAATTAACTCCCCAGATATATTTGTGTAACAAATGCATAATATAATACATACATATATGTAAAGAATACAGAAAAAAACTAGCACACAAAGAAATGGGTTAATACAGCGTTCACTCAGATCCAACAAAGGCAGATTCCATTATTAGGTTGATCAGAAAATAATTAGGCTAGTTAAGGACTCAAAAAATTTAAATTGTCCTGAGGAACAGATCAACTGTAATCGATCAATTAAATAGATCATTATTTGAAGCAACTACCTGAGTGGTTACCAATTTGAAGATAAAATGTAGTGGAGAGGAAAAGATAATATCTGTAATGTCTTACAGCTTATAGAGGCTTCTTACATTAAGAAATTAGTAAGTGTAGGCTTAAAGGGTTATGATAATTATAATTACTTTTTCTGTCTCAAATTATAGTGTACTATTATGTATTTGTTTGAATAGTCCTTCAAAAGTTGACGATGGTGTGTTACATGTATAGCATTGAGTAAAGAATAAAATATATCGCTTCATATTGGACAAAGAGATACCCCTGGACAGTTGGACCAGACAATTTGGTACATATAGTCACAGATAAGAATAGGTAAAGTACATGTTTGGTAAAGTAAATAAAAATACATCTTTTATAAGTAAAGTGGGTTGTGATGATTTAACATTAATGGGTGGGTAATTGTTATAATAAAATCTAATGTAAATGAGAAGAAAGTAAACATGTAATAAACAATTAATTGGAATAATTCCTCTGGTTTCATTTGGTGGGGTTAATTGTAAAAATACAGGTATTTAAAACTATAGAAAATAATATCAAGATGAAATTTTAGCAGCACCTACAATGGAAAAGTGATTAATCTATGTTAAAAAGGTCTTACATGCTGAAAGAAATAATATTAAATATAAAGAAAACACCTGCTGTGAATATGATGTCACCAAAAGCAATTTAAAATTCTTGAAAAGGGAGAATATAAGCAGAGAAGT
The DNA here is from genome assembly GCA_034780395.1 of Vannuccia rotundouncinata. Classification (NCBI taxonomy): domain Eukaryota; kingdom Metazoa; phylum Platyhelminthes; order Proseriata; family Coelogynoporidae; genus Vannuccia; species Vannuccia rotundouncinata. The sequence continues at coordinate 26,589 of JAUZNC010014827.1, read as the reverse complement.
GACGGACATGAATACTGTGGGGGATATTATTATAAATAAATAAGAACCTATATAACAAGATGAGGAATTAGATACAGGGCAGTATTTACAGTCTGTAAATAGTGGTCGACATGTGGTTAATGGTACTCTTACATGGAAAAGTAAACGAGAATATGTGATTAAAATCGAATATAAATAAATAAAACAAGTTTGAAAAAGAAGAAGCATAGAATATAATATTACTTACATAGAGAATTGAATATAGTGTAAGACGACTATGGTACAAAAGTACAAATACACTATGTACAGGAATTGTGTACCCAGGCATCATATTAATTTGTTATACGCGTTGTATGGCTTTAAAATTTGGACAAAAAGACAGAAAGAATATACTGTAGGAACACTAAATGGAGGAATATCGTTAGCAGGCTTGTAATATGGGTCACAAAATACACCGGAAGAGAAGAACAAATTGTTAGAATACAATTGAATTAATATCCTAATTAGATGGATGATAAAAGATCGAATTCTTGGTAAAATGGTCCGTTTTCTTAATAAAATAATCAATTATAGTCTTTGTATGTATATATTAATTGTAAGATCGAATGGTAGAAATCAAGTGATGGTCCCTTGGCGTGGTACTAAGTGTTGTTGAAGAGGAGGTGAAGATGGAGGGCGAGGATCTGGACCGTAGTAACGCTCAACCACGAAATAGCGTGTTTCAATCTGCAGGTGTAAAATATGTTTCTATATTTATCATTTTTATTTATATATTAATTAAAGAAGTCCTGTATAAAAACTTTAATTTAAATCCATACATTTATTTTTATACTCAATGATAAATAATTTAATATAATTTTTAAAAAATACTTCCAATTTAGAGAATTGGATAACAATAAATAACAAGAAAACGTCAAAATATTGTTAGGCTAAAAACTTGACAATTAATAGTGGTCATATTATTTACTAATCATAAAACAGCTAGCTGTTAATAACCCCAAGAAAAGACATCTCCCTATATCATTCGTCTTTGTATTTAGAAATAATTTGACCTATTCGTCTCTGCCCAAAAATGATATCATTGAATCGAAGAAATTCTGTTTTTACAGCGCATCAATGAGTAATTTTTACACTTAATTTACAAGATGTTTATTTATTCTCTATTATGCCTATTATAGGAATTAAAAAATATTTATTAGTGTAACTTTTATCATTTTATTTTTAAACATATTTTATTCTATTTATTGTAGCTTTTTAGCGGTTAATGTTATATACTATATATAATATATTATAGTTTTTGTAATTTATATTGAAGAGAGCCAATACTATAGTAATATTTAGTATTCGTTTTGAAAATTAGTAGAAAAAATTAAATTCAAATCCGAAAATCGATGTTTGTAGTTCTTGTAGGTTGTTCATCCTTATAATATTTTTTATTTAGATTCATGTAGTACAGACTACTTTAAATAAAATAGTAGTAAAACAATTAACCAAATAATAATAGTGATTGGAAAATTAGTAAAGGTAACTAAAAATAAGTTTTGTAAACTACTTAAAAAGTAAAATTTTCATTACAATAATTATTTAAAATATTCATGAAAATGATTAAAATAACAAAACATCGAAAAGATTATCAGCGAAAAGGCGAAAAGACATCGAGGAGAATACACTTATTTTAAAAAGGATGATAATAATATTATTCCTCAAATGTTAATCTTTATCAAGGGTCTGATTTAAATCGCTGTGATTGTAATTCATCTAGTGATAATAAGGGAAATCGGAAAACAAACCGGATAATTATAACCTATGTTCGTGTCTTCTGGTAACCTATTACATGATATTTAATAATACAATACGCAATTATGCTTGAACTTTTGTATCATATTACTAGCTTTTATGTTTTACTAATAAATGAATTCTAATTGAATAGTACACGAATTGTTGTTTTATTCGTGGAAATGCAATAATAGTAAGATGAACGTGGTAATAATTGCACAATATTCGTTTGCTATAATTATTACTAGTTGGAGTAAATAATTAATAACATCTCTCACCAGGGGCAGCCAAAATAAAAATAACATTTAAAAAAAATTAATGAACAATCACATTTTTCTCTTGACAGAATTCTTTTTTCAAGACTGTCAAACTTCCAAATACACCAGCAACCACTTTTCAACTTACCTCCAGCTCCGCTTCACTGGCCTCTGAATTAGCCCGGGGCTGTGTCCTCCTTCGCGTGGGTTCAGAGGACGGTGGTTCTCCCTCTTCTGTAGGGGGTCCAGTATGACTCGGCTCTACTTCCGTCGTGGTCAGCTGAAGCAAGTCGGGGCCACTAGCTGCCAGCTCAGTGCTCAACTGCATCAAACTGCTCGTTCGACAACCGGAGGGAGGGCTCAGAAACCAATCAGATCGCTTCTGCAGGCGCTCCATCTGTCGCCGGCGTACCGAATTGAAGCGGACTGTGGTGGTGGGAGCACTCCGCCTATCCCCGCTCTGACTCTTGAAGAGGGGATCGGATCGAGGAACACAAAACAAGTTAGACTAAAATACAGACAACACTTTACAAACATTTGCATTATCCAAAATGATGGCTCTACCACATTCAATAACACCCAGGCAACCTCTACTAATCAATCATTCTGTCATAATTTATAATCTAGAGAACTGGAAGGCTCAGTGATCAATTAATACGAAACACACAACGATTGCCTCCTATATAATAAATCGATGAACAAATTAGCCGAAAATGTTTGATTTGTTTTTAATTTTAGGGCCGACTTGATGCGCCAACAATTTGGCGTCGTGCATAATTTACGACCTGTTCAACATGCGCGTTTACCTCAAATAGGTAAAATCAATTATTTCTATCATTTTAATAGCCGACTGGCTTTGTGCTGGTGGGAATCACCATTTGACTAACATTAGCCTTATTAAATGTGACGGTAAGCTGCCAAAAAGATTAACAATAACAACGTTGAATATGAAACGCGAGAACTATCCGAGTTAAGAGCAGAAGATATGTATTCAGCGGTTCAACCTGAAATATATTAAAATGAAAAAAAAACATAACCTGAGAGATACAGGGAGAAACTGCAACGACGAACACAACTAGGGAGGCACAAGGTGACATCAATAAGGTAAAAAAGAGAAACACAGGCAGGCAGGCAAGCTGCAACACAGCTAGTGCAAATAGAGGAGCCTTCACTAGTAAGTAGAGACGAAAAGACGTTTTGGGATCATGATGAGCGGCTATTTTTAGCCTGAAACAAATGTCAAGGCACTTAACTCTTGTGAATCTAGGTTTGTGGCGTGTGGGACAGACAGCAAGCTAGCCAGGACAGTCAGAGATCTCAGCCAATTCTGGGGATAAAAATAAGGTCGATTCGACGTTTTCCCCTTTCCTCATCTTTGCTCTAACTAGCCAGGGTTGTAGATCACTGGAAAGTGCAGACAGGAACTTGCCCTACAGTCAGTAGGGAGGGGGGGGGGGTGTTCGTGTACGCCAACGTTCCTGCCATACATCACAGACACACACAGACGACATACGAGGAGGACGCAAAGTTGAGGCCAACTTTCAGTATTCATTGACTGTCTACTATCGACTACACCGACTACCTACAGCAAGTATCGCAACGAGGTGGACAGAGCGAGAGATAGAGAGAAAGCGCATCCAAAGGCTATTTTTAGATTCACTTAATGTCAGTTTGTCCGATTGAGAGGTCGGTCTATTAGACGAGGACCGAATCTTACGGAATCCATCTCTCCATTGCATCGACGATTCTGTCCCAGCTGTACCGACGACACTCTTGAACTTATATCCAATAAACTCTCTATATATACTTCTCGAGCGAACAAGTTGCAAACGAATGCATCATCAAGTAAGTCTTGAGCTGACCTTGTCAAACCCTATCCATACCAGCCTTTTTGGCGCTTTCACATACCGGGGGGTGGCCAAATCAGCCCCCCCCCCCCCCCAATATATTGTTACAATAGTGTCAAGTGGATAACATTTGTCTTGATGATAGTCCAGGACGTTTTCTACTAGATAATGTTGCAAAAATTAGAAATATCAAAGAAAATGTTTTTTGAGGTTATTTAAACTTATAAATTCTTTTTTTTAACAACAAAAAAAGAGTATCTTCAAATCATTTAAAATTTTTATTGTGAATTCATGTTTAATACAATTTTATCTGGTTGGTTATCTCATAATATTAGCTGTTCAGTTATTTACATTTATAGAAAAAGCAATCTATGTGAAATTTCGAATAAGATAAATTTGGTGTGATGGGGATGGAACCGCTCTCATGATCGTCCACATGAGTCTATGAAAATCAATTTTGTACTAAAAGTTGTAAAACTTCATTATAAGAAAAGTCACGAGAGCTCACTCTCAAATTGTTCATTAAAAAATTCAAACGAAAATAACAGATCGCCCCCTCCCGCGTTATTGATAAGGTTAAAAGGATAAAATTATTCCGAAGCACAATACACGCAAAAAACTGAGAATCCTTTATTGCAAACCTTGAGAATGGCGGGTGTATGGAGAATATAATCAACAGAGAACTCCTCCTCACTGGTTCCGGATTCGTCCGTAACCATGGCATCACTAGGACCTCGATCCCCCTCCTCTGACGAGTGGAAGAGAGGAGTGACATTGTCCTGGGGGTCTAGGACCGGTGCAGGCAGGTTCAAGTGGTCGGTGGGGGGAAGGTCGTCAGCCGTGGTGACACAGGTACGTTTCTCCGAGGTTTGCATGACATTGGAGTGGTGCTGGGCGACGCTGGTCAGCTGGGGGAGGCAGTGGGCCGCTTCGAACTCGGCTTCGGTGACAGCTAGAAAACATGTCAGGGACACGGCTATGAGCATACATTCTACAGGTTTCAAATGTTCTTCTGGTGATAAATTAATTAAATCTCAAAATCAATATCACTTAAACGATAAATTACAAATGTAACCTAAAGCTGGATCCACACGGTTCGATTTCAATTTGATTTTAGTCGAATCGAATGAAAAAGTAGTCAAAAGTGCATCCACACTTATATAATTTACTTCGATTCGACATTCGATTTTAGTCGAAATCGAAGCAAAATGTCCGAGTTTAGTCGAATCAAATGTATTCAACATGTTCTATTTTTCCTTCGATTTTTATTAAAATTTTCAATTTATTGCAATATCGAAATGTATATGTTTCTTTATTGTTTATAATCATTAAACGTAGAGGGAAATATAAAGAAAATATGGAAATGTCGAGGAAGGACATGTAGCTTAAAATGTAGCTTATCCATTCTGGTAAATTTTGAAATAATACATCATAAAAATAGACCTGATGTACCAAAAACACTTTTGTTGGTATCATGTATTGGATGACGCCACTGACTTTTCGTTTTATTTTTAATATACAAATAAAGAGCACATATAGTGCTAAAACCTTTCTTCTTTTCATTATTAATCGCTAACTGGTAAATTATTAAAAAAAATATTTAAAAAATCGAAGCAAAAAGTCGAACCGTGTGGATCCAGCTTTATAGTTATACAAATCAAATAAATGTTAGTGTGTATAATTAAAAAAAAACAATAAAAATGTATAATATAATAAACTAAAATCAAAAACTACAATACACTCTAAATTAAACTTTAAAAGAAAAATACAACATTATCATCCAAACGTTTCGACTGTAGGTATTTCTTCATCTGTGATAAGAAAATTATATAAAATTATAATTAATTATAATGAATTTTATCTGTATTTTACTTCGACGTGTTATATTATATTACACAAAAATAAAACGTTTCTAAATATTTACATTTCAAGACTTGCGCCATACTCATAACTTTAAGCTGAGTAATAGAATTGATAATTATCGCTATTCTTTGCCACTTAAAAAATAGTCATTAATCGTTTAAAATAATGTATCATTTAACAAAATTCACCAGATTTAACCTTTTTCCATTTTACCTAATTTATCGATACTTAAATAAAACTCTTGTGCAGAGGCTTGATAAATTTATTCTAAACAATTAAATTTCAACAATAGTTTCATATTCGAAACATTCATTTTTGTCAGACGTAAATTAATGTCAAATCATATTATTGTAAGCATACCGTGATGTAAAATGTGGAATCCATGTTTCGAACCTTCTTCGAGTAGCATCCGAACAAATAAGCGAACGGATTTTTCTCCTTAAAAAACCGAGATAGAGAAATAAATAAGAGAACGAGTTTATATAGCTAAAAAATCTCAATTTAGGTTACTTGGTACGTCGGAAGGATATCGGAATTCATATTTGAACTTCTCTATCCTGGATATGCTTGTTTTGGTGACTCGGGTGAAGTATTCGATCAATTCCTGACCAAAGAGTTCGGCAGAAGCGAAACCCGTGATTAGATATTCCATAACCTTGGAGGCGCGCTCCACCTAGAGATGACGAAATCATGTTAGTATATAGATAATCCGAGCAGTGCAATTTTACGGCGAGGACAAACAGGTATAAATATCCTTTATTACAAACATGTCATTGTAATTCCCGGAACAAATACAATCGGTTTTAGTATCATTATTGATTTTTAAAGGTTTATTGGAAATATACAATTAAGATGCAAATTAAGATGGAAATCTTATAAAGTTGAATTATAAAGAAAATTGCCATGAACTAAATTTTAAGAATTATTGTGTCGGTAAAACTGTTATATATATGAATAAATATTCGGCATGTGACTAAAAAAACATTTTATGCTAATAATAAGATGTTGAACCCTTTATTATGATCTTTAATAAACCAGATGATCAGCTATCGATAATTAATAGGATACCTTTTCGACGGAATAGGTGCAACTAGGAAAGACAGAACCGGTGACAGATTTAGCAACGGCCTCCACAGACATGGCGTTCACCTCCGTGTGGTAGATCATACGAAACCAAGTGCCAAAAAGGAGGGCCAAAAGTTGCTGAACTGGTGGTGATAATTGCAACAATATCCTGAGAGAGAGAGAGAATTGAAAATATATTGAATATGTCATTGATAAAAATTATTTAAAAAGGCAATTAAATAATACAAAATAAAATCCACTGAGGCAAATGTTTAAAATGTATTTTAAACATCACATTTATAATGTAATAATGTAAATTGGCATCTCTATATAAATCAGGCAAATTCTCGAAAGACCAGAGATTTAAAAAAGTTATCGTGAAACTTGACTTAACAAAAATACAGGTGGCTGAAGAAAAATGTCTCTCTGATGAGTCACGACGTTGTAGAAATGGAGAAAACGTCAAGATCAAAAAAGTCAGCCGTATAAAACGTCTCTCCCTCTGAAATGGACTATCCATAACACTATTAACTTAACTACTGTCTACAGACTCATTCATCATAGAATCTTTAACAAGACTTTAATTAACTATTCGAACAACTTGCCCTTGTTCTGAGATCCGTCTCTAGACGTCCTCTACTGTCTGTTTATAAAGTTTCATGACGTGCCTCTACTGTCTGTTATGTACTTTTCTTTTCGTTTATGACACTACGTATTTATTTTATGCATACTTCGTTTTACTTTAATTTCTCATTTTTGTGTTTAAGCGCTGTTGTCGTTGCTTATACAACTTACGTAGCATTTTGTAAATATTATATTTAATACTCGTATTATCGATTAGTCACGTGCTAAATAATCATTGTTCTCACAGGGTGACCTCTCAAACAATACTAGACAGTTGATGGTTCAGTGAACAATGATTAATACAACCACGTTATTAAGCAGATAAGAACCGGTTATAAAGAAGTTACCAGTTACGATTAAAACAATATTGTGAAACGTTAACAGAAAAAATTCGACAGGTCGTTTACTCTATTTATCGAAATGAATGAAGACACCGGATTAATTAAATTAAACAGTTCCATAGAAACTATTCACACAATCCTACAAACAAAATGAAACCACACGAATGCATAGAGACAATAATGAAGTAAGAATGTCGATAAAGAATTAATCATAAGGTGCATTTCGACGATCTATGTCCCATGCATATATACGAACACAAATAATACCAAAGTTATGCTAAATTAGATTTGAGTAATTACATTTGCATAGGAAAACTAACTAGCGATAACTTTGATTATGCACAGGCCATAAAAATGTCTCGTCAAAGGCAACTGACTTCTCGTATACTACCATACGGTGGTTTTTCACACAAGAAACAAATTTATAAGACGTTGAACTATTCTATACTATTAATATTTAGTATGTTTTGTAAGAAACATGGACACCGACTTGCTCCAATGACAAACCAAGCTGTCGCTGGAATTCGCTATTGTAATTACTTAAATGAAGGTCACCATATATTGTTAAAATAGCTGACTCATATTATACAGTTGTAATCTGAAAGTTCTATTTTGATTGCAAATACTTAAAAGTACTCAAATACAGCCAACTGAACTGTAATGCATGGTAAAACCGCAAATCATTGATTTACAAATAATATCAAATAACCAAATCAAACCAGTTTTCGTTATAAGGTTATTGCATCGACACTATGAAGATACTACAGTACTTAAATGATCAGTTATTTTTACTGTATGCATGGCTATTGTATATGTAATTGTTGTAAGTCCTCAATTATTTACAAAACTGTAGACTAGACACAACTAAACTTGCCTATGCATTGCCTCAATTCTCGACTGATCATCAGGTAGTTCCAGTGCCGCCACTAAAGACTCCTCGGCTTCGGGGCCCAACACTCCTTGGTCTATACTTAGGAGGAAGCGTTTGGCCACGTTGGCCAGGGTGTAGAAATTGTACTCGGTCCAGTTGATTGTACTGCCTTCCTTCAACTGTTTAATGATCTTCTTCATATCCTGTGGGTTGCCAGGACGACGGAATAAGTCCGTCACTGCCACCCCTTCCCGTGCAATGTAGACAAGCATGTCCTAGGTACATCAATGAGAATGAATGAAGACACTTGATGCAAACAAAACTAAAATGACTCGATGAGATATAAACATTAATATCTATATTAATTGTTAGCATGATTTTAACATAACTTAACCATTATTATTATTTAAATATAACGTACAATAAATAATATCTTAGATTAAAGAAATCTGTTTCAATTTACGTTATACTTATAAAACAAATTATTCCAAGACATCATACACTAAGGGCAACATATGTAATATATTTTTTCTTGATGTTTATACCGAAAATAGATCACTGTCTGTTTTGTGTTTCAAAATCTCAAAATTTTAAACACGAGTACAGAATATAGTTATTTAATTCTCTTAATTAATAAAAATGATTTTATTATTTTTTTTATCTATTGAATACCTAATGTTGTTAAAAACTTTAAACAATATTAAGAAAACACTGAATTTTACCAAATGAGTTACAAGGAAAATTTCGAATATTATTGATCAATAAACTTTTCAAATGAATTCTCTCTGTCTCTAACTGAAAGTGGCAAAACATGTACTCTTTGCTACGACATAAATTTTCGTATAATCTGGAAATTGATTAATTTTCCGTTCATTGAAGGAAATACTCAACTCAGTAATAAAAGTCAATGACACGAACAGATTTCCTGCTGTCACACGACAAACAAGGCATTATAAAGTCGAGTTGACACATGGCCTAAATAGTTGCCTGCTAGTTACAGATACACGCAAAATAACAGAGCATCTATCTGTCATATGCATATTTCGCAGAATAAAAATTAGAGTAGGTAAATGTATAAAATTATGAATAACAAGTTTGTTGTATTTAATTAACTACTCAAAATAAAGTATATTTAATTTTATATATTACAAATACGCACATTAAAATTTTCGTTAAATTAAAAAAAAAGAATCAATATTAAATTAAAATAGCATTAATAAAAGAACAAACTCAACATTTAAACGCAGAAAGATTATACTAATATATATACTGTTCAACTAACGAAAACAAATAATCAATTAAAAAGAAGAGATGTTTATAAGTTGTAATATTTCGGTGTATAACAATATATAACTAAATTATTGTTCCAATAAAAGCATTTAAGCGGAGATTGTAATAATATAATCATGACATTATTTATCGATTTAATAATTTCTCACCTTGATCTGTGAAGGTATAATGTCTGTTTTAAAGGAGTCATTGATGAGGACATCAAACCGAACTTTAGTTGGTCTACGATGGATACCCGTTGAGCGTTTTCCAACGCAAGAAAACCACTTCCTCCAAACAGACATTCTATTAGCATAACGTCCTGAAATAGTTAATTATACATACATAAATTCATTTCAGTATAACCATATAAAAATTCCATAAAATGTGAACCTCCTAGAAAATCAGGTACTAAATATTTTAATTAATTCGTATGTAACACGAAAATAGTTCAATAGTATGCTAATTAAATGACATATGATTTGTGAGATTTGAAACAAATAATGTAAATAATTTTTTTTAATTTAGAACACCAAATAAAACAAAAATAAGTGAATAATTATTGTTAAAACCATTTATGAGTTTCAATGACTAGCATATTACTAAAAAGAATAAATTTATATAAATTGACAAAACGAGTTAAAATTGAATTGAAATGAATTAAAAATAATTGTATTTTTAAAATTTATTTATGGATAATCAACCACCTTCAGTCTCTCATAAATATAGTATGACGTCTTGTATATATAACTAACTTTACCAACGTACCTATATTTATTTTTAGATTTAAAAAATCTAAATTAATGCTCATTGTTACAACCAGTTTGAAATAATTATAAATAACTATGGATTATTAAATAGAAACAATTATGTTATTCAAAGTTGACATATGTAAATAAAATGAGTAATGAAATAGTAATTTCACAAAGATAAAAAAGTTACCTTGAAAGATTTAAATAGTATTTAATGATCTAAAAATAGATTTTACAATATTAAGGAACAACGTGAATATGTTTTAGTTTCTAAATTAATAATGTCACTATGTCTGATAGTACAAAACTACTATTTGGTCAAACAAATTACAATATCATTTGTATTTGGCTAAATTAAGAAGGATTAGAATGACAAGGCCCACTGGGGTAGGGGTACAACCAACAACATCAAAAATTAAGAATTATATATTTTTTCAGATAAATGATTTAACTCCAAATCCACAGAAATCTGCAGAATACTCTAATTCCTGATATTATAATACCCACCTAGTAAGATAGTATGACTACATCAATAGTTTATTAAATCTAACATGACATCCAGGTCTACTGAAGTATATTTCTCAAATCTGAATAATTAATGTTGTCTATTAACAATCGCTATGTATTTCTTCTTCTTTTCAACCAATAAAAAATGTTGTATTCGAAATATATATATATACCTATAGTTCACATATAAACATACTAACCATAAATATAATAAAAATCATTGATTAATCTTTTAATAACAATACTGTGACCGGTGTATGTCTGTAACAATTAAGCTTGTTAATACTTTTAAACAATTAAACCTGCTTAAAATAACAATTTTGACTATGTATATATCCCATTGATATCATAATTAACTTCACTAGATTGACAAACAATTATGCTTTTTTATATGTAAGACAGTATGTATGTCCAATATAAAAATTGGCAAATCAATAGCAAACTCAACTGATTAAATAAACAATTACAAATTACTAAGAAAAACCTATATTGTTATATATATATATAGCATATATAACAATAAAGACTCATAATATCTATAAAAATAAAAGTAATTAATTGTGAAATTTAGACACATTGACCTATTTCATCTATTTCACTGCTCTATATGTAAATATTTGCCCATTTCTATTTTGTACAAAATTTAATTAAATTTGCAGATCTAAATAAATATTATTATGATCCTATGTGTTTCATAATTTATGCTATTTTTTTCATTAAAAGGAGCAAAGTTCTGAATAAAATATATGTATTGTACATATATTTTAATCAATTATACTATTAAAAGGTTTACATTTTAAATTTATAAATGAAACCTTACATTGTATAAATCTATAAAATGAACTGTGTAATTTTAAGATAGGTGTGTTTTAGCAATTCACTAATCTCAAAATTGGGCCAATTTGTCTACTTTGCAGAATATGTATATATATATATTATGTAATTATGGCATTGACCAATTTATGTTAATGGAGAAAAAGTCAGAATTGGGACACTAAAATTGTAGAAGTAATTTGAGATTTTTCAAAAATGCAACCAAAGAATATAATTTTTCTTTACATAGAAAATACATGAGGAAAGAGAAAAATTCCAGGATTTTTAAAAATCATTGAAATTCTAGGATGTTTCCCAGGATTTTCCAAATACAAACCCTGTATAAACACATTTGTAATAATAGTATATCTATTATATTATAACATACAAAAAACTATAACAATTATTTTTCTGATAGTGTTAATACTCTTTAATTAGTCAGTATATTGCAGACAAATATGTTATCCTGATATTTTTACCAAAACTTTACTATACTATATCCCAAGGTGTATTTATGTATAGTGTTAAGAACTAAAGGATAAGAACTATAATTTATTTCTGTTTGGTCTTACCAATTAAAAATCAGTCTGATAAAATAGGTATAAATTTTAATAAATAGTTTTAAATGAAACAAGATACATACATATTCTGTATAAGATATACATATTATATATAAGAATCAATCTGATTTATTACAAAATAGTTTTAACAATGTTTCATATAATAATGACATATTCTAATTTTATCCAACCAAACAGTAATAATTTACAATCAGATTTCTATGTCTAATGAGTTATTCATAAAATAAATATATTCAATATCCTTTGTTTCTTTAAAATTAAGTCCAGGTAAAGTGAAATTTTAAGGTTCATATTTGATTGACCAATCCAAGATTCATTTGAGCAAACATGAATTCCTGTTTGTTTTAACTGATTCCAGATTGGTTGAAATTCATGTTTGGTCCCCAACATATATATTAAATAACATATATTGATAAAATTCAAATAATTTGAAAATATATTTTTATGTATTCTAATATAAATAGTATTTTTTATCTAGATTCTATACACTTTTACATACAGAGCTGTTTACCCTTAGTGATACAAATGCGGAATTTTGTACCACTGCAATGCGGAATTTAGGGGGTGCATTGCGGAATCCTGGGGAGGTATAAAAATTTAAGATCACAATCTGTTTTATTAAGCGACTTCTAGGGGAGAGGAATAAAAAAGAAGCATTAATTCATATATAAACATGTACCTACTATTTAATTAAACAAAAATTTAATAAATACATAATTTACAATACTATACAGTTGAGTATAGACAAATGATAATATAGTTACTACTGAAAGCAGTGTCATGAGGGAGTACTAAAAGTAAAAAGATCAATCTGTCTTATTAAGAGACTTATAATAAGTACTTTTCAATTGTTGCAGGGTGTTGGTTGACAGTTGATGATTTGAGTCTAAAAAATGACCCAGTTTCGATTTTATTACAAGTAGAGACTCTGTGGTGTCAGAGCTCATCGAGGCCCTTTGTTCAGTATGATTTTTTCTAACTGTTGAAAAAACACTCTCATATGCTGCACTTGAATGTGGGATGGTTAGTATGGCTTGAACCACATGCGCCAAAGCCTTAAACTCAGGATGGTGTTTCAAAATGGTGGTCCAGGTGGTGTCAATGTTGAGCTCTTCCTTTGACAAACAATCTGTAAGGTCTGTGATTTGGTATGCACAGAATTATTCGATAACCATGTCAGGAGTTGCGCCGGAAGGGATAATGATGGTAAGTTAACCAAGTAAAAAAAAATTATTAACAATAATAATGGTAATGCGGAATTATATGACCCCAATGCGGAATGGCAGAATTTGGGGGTCTAATGCGGAATAATTCCGCAAAATGCAGAAGGGTAAACAGCTCTGCAATGATAACTCTTACCCCTTTACAATGAATTTTATTGCAGTTTTGGATGATTCTGAAAATTATCCATTTTACCCTGTAAAATATGAAAAAAACTATGCCTGGGAAATGAAACAATATACTGGATGCATGGCAAGGCAGTAGCCAACTGTAAATATTCAAATGCATGAAATTAATTAATATCAAATGTGTGTTTATACAACTTACTGAGATTTGAATATGGATTACAAATATTGTGAGTGAATAAAAAAAGAGGCAGAGCACACTTCCATCCCTAATTTATTTATTGCATATTTTTTAAAATCCCTAGACCTATCAAATATGCTCCAAAAGAATGGAATTCCAGTTAATACCAGAAAAATGGCAGCCCTGACTAGTTTGAAAGAAGGCAAATAATCAGCACATTTTGAGGTTCTAGTACATGCATAACTGTCTCATTTGTACCATTTAAATTGTTTGGTAAATCCCATTTGTGAACCAGAAAATTTGCTTATGGTACACAACCCTTGTAATCTTAAAATTGTCATAATTTTTTACCATTTCAATTTTGAAATTGGACAAGTTAAGACATAAGTCAGTGATATATATAGATTTTACCATTGACGTATATCCTTCTTAGCATAATTATAAAGTAATTATTGATAATACAAAAATTATATTCTAAAAACGAATGTCATTGAATTCATACTATTTGTGTCTTACTATAGATGATAGAATTAATTAATTAATTTTTTATTTATGTCATAGCATTGTTAATAAATCATAGATACAAATCTAATAATTCGAATAGTTATAATACCTGATATCACCATGGCTTCATTTGGTCCACATGTCTGAAATCCCCAAGGCATTGTATCGAAAATATTACGAAATTTTTTACAAGAACTCTATTTCAGAAATCGAAAGACTATCTGTTTAAAACAATATATATATATATATTAAAATAGATATTTTCCCTTTGCAACTTAATAAAATAGGAAGAATAAATTTATAAAATAGGAAAAAACAAAAAGCCTGTGTTGTAGTAAAACTAAATTTATTTTACACATTTTCGGAGATCCACTCCATAGACGTGTAATACAATGAATTAAAATAGTGACTGAAAAATAGGCAATATATATATAGAATAAATATATATTAATAAGGTAATTACAATTCAGCTATAAAAGGTGACGTAACTATTTCCAGAATTATTATAAGATTTAAAAAAATAAATATAAAATAAGAAAAGAGGGCGTTATAATTTATAAAGAATTAATATAGAATAAAGAATAAAGAAAGAGGGGGTTATAATCTGTAAATTCAATTTCAATGTCTCCATTTTGACCAACGAGATCAACCCACTCGATCTTTCCTCTTTAATTAAGAAGGCTGTAATTAATTAGGATGTACCGGAATAAATGAGCGTTACTGCCATAGAATGGGATATCTAGCCGCTCATTTTTACGGTACAGCCTATACATACAAGAGAGAAAACCACAAATCAACAGTAAATATAGTGTAACAAAATTTTAATCGTCATAATTTTATTTTTAACATGTCTACACGATTTTTACTTCATTTATTTTATTTATAACATGTTAGCCACATTTGATTAAAACCCGCTCTTTCTTTATTGATTCCTTTTAATCTTATAACAATTATGTAAATAGTTACGTCACCTTTTATAGCTTCGTAATTACCCTATATATAATACCTATCTCTCACTGTTTTTATTCATTGTATTAGACGTCTATGCGGAGTGAATCCCCAACACAGACTTTTCCTTTCTTTCTATTTTAATATGCATATATGATGTTTAAAATTCATTTTAAATTTTTAACCTTAAATTCCATTACTCGATCAGTATAGCGGCGAATTATTATAAATAGATAATTACCTACTAAAATTTAATAAATTTTGAAATATATTTTATTAAAATAGACATAGAGCATAAACATGTTTATCCGAGAGCAAACTGCCTATTTTCATAGGTTTAAATATGTGACCTAATTAATATAACAGACATTGTATTACCTAGTCACTTATATAAAAAAATACAATAGGAACAAAATAAGCTGTGAGATTATTTTTAGCCAACAGAGTCACAATCATTTTTATTTATGTAAACTGTATGACTCAGGGGTGCGATTTATAAATAAAAAAATCTGAAAAATGTATGCCAGGGGAGAAATATTACATTTTTCTATGGGGGTGGGTGCAATATACATATATAATTAAATGTATAATTTTAATCTAAAAATTTATAATGTATAATTTTAATCTTCCGCTGAGAATCACACCACTGATGACTCCCTTGATCTATATATGCTACTAAAAAGGTGTTATTATTCCATCCTTACCATATACACTGGGTTCGTATGATTTAAAAATTTCCCCAAAATATACCAAAAGAACCAATTTTAATATAAGGGGGGATACAATCTTGTGAGAATAAGTCAGAATTGTAAAAGCGGTTAAAAGTTTTCAAAAATGCTAACCAAAAATTCCATTATGATAGAGCAAAAATACATGATGGAAAAGTCAAATTCCAGGGTTTATTAAATTTTTTGAAATTCCATTGTTTTGAAAAATTCTTACTTTTATGATTTTCCATGATACGTACGAAACCCGTGCACAATTTTATAACACAAATAGAAAAATATGGAGGATTAATATTAAAAATTAAGTAAATTTACTTCTAATTGTTTAGGAAGAATAGTGGTTAATAATTTAGATTAAATTTCTTTATATTTGGCGAAAGTATATCACATAACAGAAAAAACAACATAGCAGACTTTTATATAATATATCTAATATGCACTTAATAGAAGTAAGGTTGGACGGTCTTAAACGATCCACAGTTATAAATCTAGAAGCACCGTAACTAAATCCTCTGATTCTTGCAGATAAATATAGAGAAAAAGCACATTATCTTACGAAGAAAAATGGTATTTGTCACGGGAGATCACAAACATAAGTTTGTATGATAATGTCGTCCAATAAAGGCATGCAGCACACTACTATAGTTTAACACTTTATGAAGACTATTTATTGGCTTCCAAGTGAAGTCGATGACGTTGTTATAGGCGACGGCATAGACGCCGAACTCCCATTGACCGTTGCAATACGTCGCATTCGAGTTTTAGGGTTGAGACCGAATTTTAATGTCTTCATTGCCATACCGCGATTGAAATGTCGTGAATGTGTCTTCATGCCCTGAAAATTTAGAACACACCATATAATTAATTACTCAATCTAGATGGCAGGCTATTTTTAGTAACTCCATTATTTTGATGCATATTACGGATTGGTCAGTTCCACGTGACTCTATTACCGAAATTTAAATAATATGTCATTGAATCTGGTCCCCTTTAGTGTCATATACAAAACACTTGTTGAAATAGGGTTAAGGGCAAATGAAAAGCATCAAATAATTAGCACAATATTGTTAAGTTTCACTTACATCGCTATAACCATCACTACTGGAATCTATACTGGTGAGCACACCACACAACACACCCATCACCAGAAAAAGAATGATGAATAGAGTGTAATATGTGACGGTAGGATTCTCTTCATGCTCAAGGTCCCGAAGATGCACCTGAGCTGGGTTGAAACCAGGATTAAGATCCAGAGCATGTCGGAAGTGATACACGGCTTCCTGCAAAGTTCAGAGAAGTAAATCCATTAATAGTCTTTCAACATTCAAATCTTGAACAATCTTTTGTTGCCGTTCTTACTTGTAGATGACCATAACTTTTTAGAATCTCGCCCAGCGTGAAGTGTTGAAGCCAGGAGTTTCTTTGTGGTGACTGTGTCTCAAGAGATCGTCTGGTCAGATGGATGGCATCCTCAAGGAAGTTGTGATTGAAGAGAACACGAGCCAGGTTCAAGAGTACGTCTGGATGGTTGGCTGAGAGCGATAAGGCTCGACGAAAACACTCCACTGCTCCCCGGGAGTCGCCATGGATACGTAGAAAGTTACCGATTTGATTATAGACCTGTGGAGACTTAGGCCGCTGTTTAGAGAAGTTACAATTGATTGGTTGTAAATACATATCAGATACGATTATATCTAATTTAATAAATTTGATTGCAGATTACTTAGATAAGTTATTGAATTCACTTTATTGTCGGTGGCCTAAATACCTCATGAATGATTGCATTATTTCAGAGTACATTAACAACACTTGAAGTCATTAATTTCTAGTTGTAAGCAGGTCATGTAAACACGGCTATTAAACCTTCTTTATGACACGATTTGTACAAGTTTATTCCACTCGTGCATTAGCATACCAAATATAGTCATAAACCCTTTTAAAAAAAGTGTAAACAAAGCTAGTTTGATGTATGTAAAACTGAACACAATCAATCTAGTTAATTTACGGTTAATTTACCGATTATAAAATCATTTACTTATTACAATAATTAATTATTAAAATACAAATTAATAAGAACTAGAGGCCATATAAAATCTAACATTTGAGACTCTGGATACGGCTCCCGAACAGTAGTAATAAGATTTGGAAAATAGAACAATTATAAAATCGTTAGCACGTATTCGAATTACAAAATGGAATTAGTGAGCAGTAATGACTGTGCTCCTAAGTAGAATTATTAATATAACTGACCATTTGTGTTCATATTATATAATAATACATTATAAAGTATATAGAAGAGTACACAAAGATTCATATGTGTATATAAATGCTACAATAGAGCAGGGTGAAAATATGAATACATAATTATTCTAGTAAACAGTTGTTCTAAAATATTTCACTGATACAACTATATTCACCTTGGCTTTACTGTCGGTGAGTTTGGCCTCCAACTTCTGGAGTCTAGCCGCCGTAGATTTGCCCTCTATTTTGCGGAAGATCATGATCACTTCAGGTTCCGGATATACTGGTAGAGAACTGCGCTGGGCCACCCCTCTGAGGTGGTCGTACTGGGTCATGTCCACATAAGGCTGGCAGTTAAGACTGACATTCACAGTGAATGTGTTCGAATTGCTACGAGTTGTCGATGATTCCGGACTGCATAAACAACACCAAATAGTCATAAATAAGAAACATAAATCGTCTGTTGGATTATAAATTGGAGTTTAATGGATGGACAACACTGTTATTTAACAATGTTACTATGTTTGACGTAGAATCTGAGTTTACTGTATTTCATTCAGATTTTGTGTTAAACTAGATAGCAAAGTCGCAACATAAAAATACCAAACTGTCATCCACTTTATGGAAGCAATAAACACAAAGTTCTCACAATATGACGAGTATGGACACTAGAGCGCAGTTGATATCGATCGCATTAGTTGTAAAGAAGAGTTCTTTAAAAGAAATGCAATGACAACATAACAATATACGATTTTAAATTGTCCGGAATTGATGGAGAGAGGCTACTTTTGCAAACAAAAAAATCTTACCATAGTATTGAAACTATAATTTTGCAAGACAATGGAAATATTGAATTACACAGTGGACAGTTTTAACTTTGAAATCTAGACATAAATTAATTTAGTATGGAATGTTGATTAACATACGTCCAAGTTTAGTCATATAAATTAGGGACATTTATCAAATAACCAATCAAAATAATGAAATCTAGATTTGTACATGAAATATCTCCAACCATTAAAATACAGAAAAACTTGCGAATAATTACATTATACATACAGTTTAAATAAAAATTACATACACAGGACAAAAAAAATGACACGTAAATGAAGCAAAAACAGATTAAATAAAAAAATTAGTCCACGCATAAAAATATTAGACTGATAAGAAATGAAATAATATTTTAAAATGTTAGATTGATGAAAAATGGAACAAATTACTTTTCAACATAAATTGTACCACACTAACAAAGTTATTTCCGATATTTCCTTCAATAATTTTATCTATACACGCAAATAGAAACCCAATGCTTGGATAGCAAACAATTAGAAGAAATTTCTCTTCCAATGATATAATTAAAATATATTGGAAACAATAAATGACTGGCTGGTGTGTGAGTCTGATTAGGATTTCAGAATATTAACCCTTAAATCAATACGGAGTTAGAGATTCTAGGATGGGTTAAATAATCAGACGGTACAATTTGAGAGGATTTTGGAAAAAAACATTGAGAGGCAATCAAATGTGAGTCAAATAAATGACACAGTGATTCAAAAATATGACTAACCAGTTGTAAAATTGTTACCCCAAAAAATTAGTTAAACTGATAAAGAAATTAACCGTTAGATAATTTCAAAGATTAATAAATAACTACTTGAAAAAATTCTGATTAAAAATGAGTCATTTCAGAAAGAAAATTTTAAATTTACGATTAAACAATTTATTAATTGATTATTATATCATTGGAACAATACCTGGATTGCTCTTTAGGAGACGAGCTTTCTGAATTGGAAGACGTAGGTCTAATCTTGTGTTCTACTGTTGGCTGTGAAGAAGATATTTTTTGTTGTGATTGGCGGGACGACTCCTTCGAATATGGACAAGAAGACTCCCCAGATCTCTGACAATTTGTCTCGGCCGCAGTCACTCCAGAATTCGTAACCAAGGACCCTTCAGCTGTTACCTCATTAGTCACCCCACTTTCCAGAATCCAGACTGCATTCTCTTGCCATCGCTTTCCGGGTGGACCAGTCAAAATGTGCATCACTCTCTCCTCCTCCTCTGCAATTTCATCGTCACTGGCCAGAGCATGGCCTCGTTTGCTGTTGGTAGAGTGTCGGTGTTTACTACTTCCACTGCCGGGATTATCCGTTGTAGTCGGAAGAACTGGACTCACTTCACCAGTTTCTTCACAGAGTCGCCAGTGGGTGGATGTTCTCGAGTTAATATTGGAGATTTGTAGGGTGATAAGGTAGAGTGTTACTAGTGACATCGACGGGCAGTCGAACACTAGCGATACCATTGCAAGAGAGAGATGGAAATACCTGATCTAATGGAATTATAATAATGTGTCAAATTAAGAACATTGTCTTCAATAGTATATACAATCATTTAAGAGATAGTAAAAGGTAGAATTACCAAAGAAAAATCTTGTACATGAAATATAGTATTATTCGCTAAAAAATTATGTGAAAGATTACACAAATAATATGTATAAAATAATAGAGAAACTTCTATTTTGATAGAAAATAAATTAGTAAGATTACTTCCACAGTAAGAAAATAAAAACTATGCAACACTCACTAAAATAGGTATGTTAAGATATGAAAATAAACTTTCCCACCACATTATTATCACACACATTTATCACTATATGAAAACAATTATATCAATTTCATAGCTTATGTTCGAAATAAACCATTCTTTTAGAAACAGACTTAATTCATCTTGCAGTAGTGATTATATGGGGCTGTCAAAAGTGTCAGAGTAATTATTAGTGATTGTGATCAAGCGAGTAGATCTGTTGTGCAAAAAGTAGAGCAATAATGCAGGTGTTGATCTTAAAGAGGTACTTTCCTCTCTCTGTATAATCTATGCGAGTCATGAATTGACTAGAATTGTCAACAGTGTCAGATGGCAATCAGGTGGTTTGATATTCATCAATTATAAACAGTTTATTCCGAACCAGGATAATATAGTGAGTAGTTTATGACCAAGTAGTTTGGATCCATGCCATACAGAAGAGGATATAACATTAATAGAAATCAGTTATTTTAGATTATTTTTTGTATTTATACACATTTTGTAGAAGCTGTATTGGGAGCTATATTAATATACTATTGGTATATGCTATATTTATCTATATTATGCATAATAGAAATAAAAAACAGAACCAAATGACAGATATGCAGTAAGTCATGGATGATATAAGTGTCTGACTGTATCAGTATTTATGAAATTTGCAGTAAACATTTTATAAAGCCATAGAAATAATAACAATCAAACCATATAATAGCTCTTTATTAGTTACATATCAGCCAAAATTATTATGAAGAATATTTTAATATCTGTATTTCATTATGAAATAATCCCATTATTAAATCAATAAAAAATTAATTTACAATAATTGGCCAATGATTTTCTTCCAACTAAACTAATACTGGAGCCATCTGACTACTGATTTATTATTAAATTATTAATTGATATTAAATTAATTTGAAAAAATAACCTGTGAGACCATTATTCCAAATTGGAAGAATAGCTACTAAATTAATAAACATATCATGATTTAATTTAGAAAACAGAAAACAAAAATCTGGTCAGAAATTATAGTTTTAGTCATTATTGACATGAAAAATTATTTTTGATAATTATATATCAAAGCAGAAATTTCAATTGTAAAATGACTGAAGACTATCATACTGCCTGGGTATCATACTCAGTGTTTGTACAATTTTTAAAAAAAGTTAGAGACCCATTATGAAATTCTAGCACTTTCCTAGGTAGCAAGAACATGATAATGTTAACAATATACTAAATCAAAAAAAGCCCAAAATACAAATCTACAATGAATATTAATTTTGTAATACATTCTACTGATTCTCTAACTTATTACAAACACAATTACAAAAAATAATGGAAATAACATTAAAATTAGATAATTACAAATTCCAAGACTAACACCCTTCACAAAATGTTTTAAATTCAAAGACTTTTTGATAAGATGGAATGGATTTTGCACTTCCAATACTTTTCCATGTGTTACATGGTCTTTATGAATGATGGTGTCCATATTCTGACTTCTTTAATTTTCTGCATCCATGGTGCCCTCCAATATCCAGCTGACTATATGGTGAGATAGTCAGTTGAGTTTTAAAAAATAATATTTAGAGCTTAAATTGTCTCTAAAATCATCATTTTTATATTTTGTTCTGTTTAAACAAGAGTTTTCATGCTGTTTTGATTATATATATATCTATCTTGCATTTATATAATGTATCTATAAGTAAGGGGCAACAGTCCAATTTTGCTTTGTTTCAATTTGTTGCAAAAAGCCAATTTAGGCTAAGTATTAAGCATTTTTTATTGTAAATATAAGCATGCCATTTAAAGTTTGAGTATTAAAGAACTGCAATTTAATTACTATGAATAATCTTGTAAATTCAGTATTTTAACAAAAATAAAACTATCTTCTAAACCAAAAGATGTTATCATTTGTAAACTTAAACTTTAAGTGCAGCCAAGTTTGGCTGAAAATGCATATATTTATAGCCAAAGTTGGCTGAATCAGAGTGGCTACAATATTAAAAAATAAAATTTTAGTATAATTTGAAAAAAATGTGTATATAAATTCATAAATAATATTTGTACAAAATTGGAAGAATAATTATTTAATAAACTTTAGTTGGTGAGTATAAGCAAAAATACATACTAAAGTGAATTTAAATGCTGAAGCATACTAACTAATGATAGTGAATGCTTTTATTATACAATCAACTTAAAGTTATGAGTGAAAACAAAATTTGTAATGTATTACTGGTTTATTGTGCAAAATAAACTTTTTAATTATCACTTATGTTTCATTAAAAAATCCATAAAACAATTTGGTAATTTACATAAATGACCTCTAGGACATCTAAAATTTTATATTTATCTGGAAATATGCTTTTATATTTTCATTTATCATATATTTCCACATTTATTATCTTTCAGATATTAAATAATTTTTAAAACAGTTTCTTATATAAGAATCTTTGAAAAAGTTCTTGCATGTTTAGTTAATATACTTTTTTTATTTATATTTTACCATAGATTTATTTTATTTATCATATCTTACCACATTTATTATATTTAAGAATATTTCAAAAAAAATTTTTTTTAAATAACATCCATATTTTTTAAATGCACAAGCTGTACTTCTGCATAGTGCCAGACAAGATATTTTCCATTTTTAAAAAGATAATATCTTTTAATCCTACAAATATTAACAGTGGAATAATATAAAAAATGGATAAAATTATATTTATCCTTCAGAATAAAGAAGTTTATAATGTTGTTTTACATATAATACAAATATCAACAATGCAGAAGGTTTACTATTAAAGAAGGACCAGGTCTGCCAGTTGGGGCATATCCTTAGCCAAAGGACCTTTTTTTTATATATTTGCAGTTGAAGTTTATAATGCCATACCCAGGACATCAAAAACCATTCATAAGTTAATATAAATAAAATAATCTGCATATAGTATAAAAATGTTAAAGTTATTTTTTTTATTCCTAGAATGCATACATAAAAGGGTTTTAAAAATATTTAAAGTATTTAATTTAAATTTTTCCTGACTTTTAAAAAAAAGAAAGGTTAACATTTATACCCATTTTTTTTTTTTTTAGTTTATCATTATCAGCTGACAAACATAATCATTTATTGCATATATTTTTTACACTGTGTTGACAAAACATTGATAATCAGGAAGGAAGAAATCCACATTGTTTTCCCCAATAGTCTTAGGGATCCTGAGATTGATCTTAATTTATTTAAAAGATTTAATTCAGTATACTGAATTATACCTATAGGTGCATTACAGTAATTAAATTCTTGTGTCAGAAAATTGCTGATAAATTTTAACTGGAACTGGTTATCCTGGTATGAGTATGGATCAGAGTAGGTCTATAGAGTATCACTCTTGTTTGTGTAAATATTATTATTACTTTCAACTCATTATCTATGCTTCAACTGAGAAAGAGTGGTTCTGCAGGAGGTGTGTTGAAAGTGATTAGGTATTTCATATTGTTCAAATTTTATTGCCACATGTACATGTTTTGTATTTTAATTGTCATTGACAGGTTTTTGTTTGGAAATTAAATCTGTATCCCTGCATATTAGGTTTTAATTTCTTTTTCAATGGGATAGCATTTTCTATGGGGTATAATTGCTTATTAGAAAATCGTTTGAATTATATTTATAGGTATATATGTAATATAGCAATAATTTTATTGGTATATTTATTTTAGAATACCAAAAATAAATTAGGAACATTGTTTTATGGTTTTTCTTAGGGTTAAAATTTTGATATAAGTTTATTTTCCTTATTTATAATTGAAAGCTAACATAATCTCCAGTCATTCTATATCTTATTACTAACAAGTCTTAACATGAAAAACTTTATTATTAAATATAATTTATATCCAATTCACCAATACTATGCAGACTTAATTTCTCATAATAGAATTTTTTATCTAGGTTTAACTAAGATTAATCCATATTAGTTCAGTTATAACACACAAGACATTTTAAATATGATCAATAAATAATAATACTATATTATTGCCATAATTATAATATATTATAAATTTAATATTAAAATTTTTATTTCATGACAAATAATATAAATCTAGAACAATATAACATTATTTATAATTATGAATGAAGTATATTGAAAACGAATTAAATCTAAGAAACAATTACATATTTAATTAATATTACCTTATAAAGAAATAATAAAAATATATATGTAATTCCAATAAGCTTAATGAATCAATATTTTTAAAATAAACCTGTTTTTTTAATTACCAGTATGATTAAAACAAATAAATTTAATATTTATAAAAAATAGTCAAAAGTTTTTTCTTAAATATAGGGTAAGGAAGAGGGAGAGGAAATAGCGGCTTCAAGAAGCAAAAAATCTTTTGAAAAATTAGCGTCGTTCTAATAAAATGGTGCCTCTTTATAATTAAAATATATAATTCATGTGTGTTTCGTATGTATTTTAATATTGTATATAGATCACTTTATGATTATGTATTAATTATTATTATATATGACTTTGAAAATTAATACTGCACATAGAAAAAAATACGATACACTATAACTCAAAAGGCCAAAATTGTGGCGCGATCCTTGTTTTTCGACTTTAACTAAGTCTATTTCGGACTTCGGTGATAAACAAAGAAGACGAAAGAGAAAATTACATGTAGTATTAAATTATAATAATTTAAGTATACCTAATATGAAATTAATCAATTGAATTTCTCAAAATTAGATTATTTAGTGGTATTGTACATTTCAAAAATAAACATTTCAAAATAATAGTTATAATTATAGCGATATCAATATAATATGAATTACAAATATGACAAAGAAATAAAGATTATAATTATTGTCAATAATCAAAATTAATATCTATAACTTTCATAGATTGTTAGAATAATATACATACGGAGATTTATTATCCAAAGAAATTGTAAAACTCCGTATGTATATTATATAGTTATACGATAGCTACGAGGGATTAATGAATCTTTTGATAACGAAATTGATTTAATTGTTTCCCGAAGTGAAGCTGAGGCATCAATAAAATGAATTTCGTTATCAAAATAAACTTTTTTGATCAACTGAGATTAGATATGAAATCTATGGCAAAAATGTACAATATTCAGATGATGTTTAAATTGACTGCATTAAAACACAACTTGAAATAATTTCAGTTTGATTTGATCCGTCTCGTTTAGTATAATGCTGTCATTATGATATTGTCCTTATACTTTCAAAAGATTATTAGAACATCAGCAACAAATGATCAGGTTACCAAAAAAATAAACACATTTTCGTTCTTTTTTTGTAAACAAGTTTTCGCATAGAAAAATACCTGCTACCAATACATAGATACACGAGGTATCATTTAATTCTTATTGTATATTACATTGTTTATCTGAAAAAAGTAGGCCCTAGTAAAGTTAGGTCAGAGAGACAATGGAGGAAGGGGCCCTAGTGAAGTTAGGTCAGAGACAATGGAGGAAGGGGCCCTAGTGAAGTTAGGTCA
>JAUZNC010014816.1:0-28315 GCA_034780395.1 Vannuccia rotundouncinata | reverse complement strand
TTAATAGGTAGTATGTACTTTGCGTGATAGGTACTTAATACCTAGTACATGATAGCATAATAAATCTGCATCATAATTTTTGCATAATAGCTAATATACACTTGAAACCTAGTATGTACTAGCCTATTATATAGATCTGCATACCTCCCATTGGGTCGATTCTACAAAATTCTATAGGATGATTCTATCCACTAATAAAATGCCTACAATAACGATTTAATATATAAAAAACATTTAATCAGTGTGTCTTGTCACTTTCTTGGTGAAACATGTTAAGAACTTCTGGAGGATTGTGCCCTTTTGTTCAGACAACACTGAGTTCTTGCTCTCCATGACACAGCATTGACACTCCATGCGCCCCAGTCAGAAAATGGTTTAAAAAAACCAGCCATAGCTCTTTTAGGTCAACCAACATATTCTCCAGATAATCTGATGGATGGATTTGTGTTTAGAAACTTCGAGTCTTATTGCAGAGGTAAAGTTTCACGAAAAGTAATCAGAATTTTCAAGTTGGCAATAGTTAGATAAAAGAGAAATGTACAAATTAGAAGATGATTTGAATTGAATTATTTATCTTGCTGATATATATATAAGATTGAACACATATTGATTCATCTTACTGCTACTTACTGCGTTCACTAACGCCATTTTATATTAAATAAAACTGTTAAAGATACAATTTAATACGATTCTTTTATAGTCTGTTTTTAATGACATTACCTATACTTCACAAAATTACTTGCCATGGTCCGAAGGATTACTGAATGGTCTACGGTGGCCCAGAGAATTGCTTAATCCCGACTGGAGGTCTGAACTACCTGAATTTATCGACTGAATCAAAACAAGAATTGCATAAATATAATGAAAATATAAAATGAAAAGTTTCATAATAAAAAAAATTAAATATTATTTTACAGAATATTAACAATATTAGTGTACACATTTAAATAGATCGTTAGTTAATAGCAATGATAAATAATATGTTATAAGTCAGTGGTTAATACACATATCAATTATGTTAATGAAATTGACTGATCAATTTAAATGAAATTGTATTAATTAAAACGTTAAATCTTGATGCTATTTAATTTTCTCTCTGAAAATATTCTCATGCAGAGCTTAACTCCAAATACTTTGTAATTTGTGAATTCTTCTATTATGAAATAATCAAAATACAACAGTAATTAATATATAATTTAAATTGGAAAAAAGGTAGAAGATGTAAGAATTAATTTTGACTGGGTTAGATACTTGAGATATTGATTTCCACCTTTATTGTAAGCGAATTATGTTCATGAAAATATTTTTCGATTAGTTAAGAATGTAATTTTTGTAATTTTTTTAAATGTTACATTAATATATTTTATAATTTAATAAAAAACTTAACACTGTTAATTCATGAAGAAACATTATAATTTTTGTGATAGTCAAAATAAATGTTTATTAATTGTACATTTATGACCGCTAATTTATTAATTGTACATTTATGCCCGCTAATTTATTTATTGTACATTTATGCCCGCTAATTTAATAATTGTACCTTTATGTCCGCTAATTTATTGATTGTACATTTATGTCCGCTAATACAAACATAATGTACAAAACTTACATTTAAAAAGATTCATCGACTTTTGAAATTCATAGAAAGTAGAAACAATGGGTACCAACAAAATGTGAGGTGGTTGTTTGTTCAACATAAACATAAGAATTAGACGAAGACGATTTAGTTAATTTTTCATTTTAGCTCCGAAAATCTGTTAACATCACACAATTAAATTTATCAAACATTTGTCAAAAACAAATAAAATAACTTAAATACTATTAGGAATATAATTTTTTTCTTCATAATTTGAAATAATTTAAAATTCAACATCAATATTATTTTGGGTTGATTTTTATTGTTACATTCATAGGAAATCGAAACAATATAATTATATTATAGATTTCGCAGGCATAAATATATCTCATCTAATAGCGACGAGGATATTTTTTTCCGATAATTCAAAAACTATGTCCACATCGATCTCTAACAATTGGTTTATGATGATGATTCACTTGTTGATCAATGCTTCGAATGGGACTTCTATTAGTAGGGATATAAAAAATGGCCAAATGAAAATAGAATTAAGAATCGATGGTGGATTAGACTATAAAAATATTTTTTTTTAGTAAAAGTTTAGGCTTGTGATCTTGTGTAGGTATATATTGTAGGTAGGTACTAAGTATCATTAGTCTACAATGAGGATAACTCGTTAAATTGTGTACAATCTGCATTTAAAAATGATCACTAGTAACATCACTACAAGATGGATTTGAAGGCCACACTTATTATTTTTTATAAGTGTGTATTACTGTTGTATTCTGTAGTCACACTTTTGAAATTTAACTAAATTTAACACATATATAAACTTTACACTAAATGCTATTGAGTGATAACTACTATACGAAGTATGTTGACGATTTATGGGATGACTATTATTGTCATGTTACTACTGTTACTTCTTTAAAAATATGATATATTCACACTTATATGAAAAGTATAAATTTATTCATAACAATTTATATTTGATATACATTTATTATTTGTCAGAATAACCTATAAGTGAAGGCAAAAATGATTTATAGATTATAACAATATTAATTAGTTTAATCTAAATTCTAAAATATTATGGAACATTAAATTTTGAAATTTCAATATTTGTATAAAAAATAAATTATAAAACAACTTCACAACTATAGGATATAGTTGACATTGGTAGAGAGTTTGTTTATATTAGCAGACACCATCTTACTTTTGACAATCGATATAATGAAGGTGAGGATAGTAAAGTTGCAGGTTGTGAGGACAAAGTACAATTTTCAGAATCCCCTGCACAATCGGAATTACCGATATAATTTGTGTTCATGCCCTTAGGTGTGTACGGTGACACAAACAGAGAGTCCAAACACAAACTACGTTCAGGACCTCGCTGCATTTGTTGAAAACGGTGAGAATCAGACCGCAAGGGGGTTCTTGGGGACAACATTCTTCTATTTAATTGATCAACAAATGTTTCAGAACCACCAACTAATGAATAACATTTAGTATGTTTTACAAATAAGAACAGTTCGATACAAATGGCGTAGGAAGAGAACACTCTATTTTATAACAATAAAAGGAACCACCATAAATCTCTTAACATACGACCAATTGATGTCATAACTAGACAGAATAGTTTATATAGCAATAAGCTGTGCTCTCACAGGAAATCAACCCCAAGGAAACGTATAAAATAATCGTAATAGACGAAGCTAATTGGTTATTGCAATTGGAATGCATTATTTTAATCTTAATACACTTACATTTAAAACTACTAGGTACTGCTGTATTTTTGACAATAGGAATTAGAGCTACTTTTTAAATACAAAACTAATTAAAAAAAGAATTGTTAAAACATTGTTTATCGATAACAAAAAAAACTTAACTAAACAAATTAAAATATTAAATTAAATATAAACAATAAAAGTAATATAGATATTTAAACAATGAACAATGCAAGTAAATCTAAATATACTTAAAATACATTACTAGTTTTTTTTATGAAACTGCAGGATTTTTAAGATTAAGAACAAATTTTAAAAGAAGTATATATTTTATAATAATATTTATGATATAAATAAATTGAAGAAAAAAGATGAATATCTAAATTAAAATATCTAAAAAAATTTCTATTAAATTAATCTAAAAAATTTTTTTGGATCAAAAACAAAATGTTAAAAATGATATTAAATATTGAGATATCCTTAAAACGTTTACATAAAAATTAATTATGTTGGCTTCGTCCTCGTCAGATATTGAATTGAAAATATCAATTTAATACCTACTATAAAACCAATCCCATTAACTTAAAACAAACAAAATGATTCTACACTGAATATGCTCATTCTAGCATTTGACACATTCAGGATTGTTCAACATCTACAACTTAATAATAATGTTTTAGAAAAATCTGTAAAAATCCATAATTAAGAATAAATATTCTACATAAATTGTTTTAATACATCTTTCTTTCATGATTATTTATATATAAAATAATATATGAAAAAATAAAATTGTGAATGTATCATATAGTTGGATTCAGTTTATATATTCTTTTGTACTATTTTACTACTACATATCTATATAAAAAATAACAAAATATATAACAAAAATATATTGCATTAAAGTTTATATTGTACAAGTCATACAGAAATATGTGAAGGATTTAATATTTATTGGAAAAAAATAAAATATCACAATGATAAGTTTTATTATGACTACATTATAAAATAAATATTTATTTATATTAAAACTTATCAACGTGATATTCTTTTTTCTCAGTATATATATACACTGACAGATTTGTTTGCTATTGACAGTGTAAATAAAACCTTAATATTAAATATATCCAAAACTCTCCGAAACTCAGATGTATTAAAAAAAAATTCTGTATAATATTGCTTCTTCTATAAGATAACTTAATTATGATACATTTTTATAAAGACAAACAAAAATGGTTTTCATAATCTTGTAATTACAAAGCTGGTTTATTGATAGGTTATGAATTGATATTATTAAAGTTATAAATGATCTGTTACTTTGTTAATATTAGTTTTTTACCACATAAAGAATTTATATCTTGTATTTTATATATATGTGTTAGAATAATTTAGCTTTTATATACTTTACTAAAACCTTTACATACAGCCTATCAGCCTTTTACATCCTTTTACTGACTTAGGGACATCTGTTGTGACAGGGCTACCAGTTTTGTTTTACAAATCATTTAAGAATATAAATTAGATTTTTAATATGAGTACTTTTATATGTACCTACTATATTTATGTTTAATATGTGTACCTACTAAATTCATTATAACTAATAATAAATATTGCGGTATAAAATACACTGACCTAACTCATATATATATAGCTAGCGAGCATTTGTATCAGAATTTATTTCCACAAATAAATCACAACCATGAAGAGTTATAAATATAGAAATGACAATGATTAGGAAATCCATTGAAATTATAGATATAATAATTGTAGCAAGGAATTCTTTTAAATACTGCAAAACGCTAATCTAAAAATAGGAAAACCCATTTTACAAAAAAATTTGATTTTGATTAAAATAAAGTAAAAACCTTGAACCAGAGTCTAATTTTTTTGTAATAGATAAATCTTGCATATTGTGTTTTATATTGGATGCATTACAACAGTACAAAACGTCTTTAATACATATGATAATATTTACATCATATTATATGTTTATTATTATTTATAAGAAAAAGTAGCTGGTTTGTTTGATTATAATTTAAAAAACAAAAAACAAAAATGTTTCGGAAGCTTAAATCTAAAAAATATTATTGTAAAAAAACTCCCAGAAAATATTACACAATTGTATGTGATCCATGATCATGACAGGGGGCACCGCTAAAGTTGATTGAATGCCAATTTAACAAACAAAAATCTATAGAAAATATATAAAATAACGAATCTACTACTCAATAAATGGATAGTAGTATATTTTATGTATTTATTTTATTTGTTAATAAAATTTTGTGACATGAAATCTTGGATAAATCGAAATGTTAGAGACTATGTCGGTAACGCAAAAATTTATAATCATAAACCTGACATGTTTTAAAATGTTAATATATGGTAAAACATGTCTATAATAATTTTAAAATTAATTTATGCAAAATATATGATTTTTACAAAATGTTGATCTGCAAACAGCTCACTGGAGGACCATTGATGGCCCAACAACTTTTTTCCAGCACAACATTATGTATATGTCATATATGTAGGATGAAAATATTATTGCATATAGTTACATAAGTATTTACCTTTTAATGATGGTACTACCATGCAAAAAAGTTAACTGACCAGATGGCTATATAAAATCCAAAATTTATATTATGTTAGTTAGTATTTTTATTGTATTCTTATTGCATAAACACTTTCAAGTCTTTATAATAGTATCTATAATGGTTTGACATATTCAATTAGCTTCCTATACACATTTATATATCTACATATACTCCTTTGACATTTTATTTGACTCACTTGTTATATATATTTTCGGTAATTCATAGGATATTTTTCAAAATTAGTATAAGGACCTAACTATACTATTTATAGGTGGACATTATATTTACTAAAACGTATGTGTATTATACTTAGTAAACAATAATATTATTATTATTTGTTAAAAATATAATTGAAATAAAACCAAGTTTGGATAAATTTACTATTTGTTGTAATTTGTATAATCTTGTTGTCTTCTATATAATATGAATACAATTTTATCAACAATAATAAATTTGGAGCAAATAATCTAACATGATAACATAATACAATTATGATATCAGATTTATATATTTATTATTTTGGTAAAATTCATTCAAGATTGAATAATAATTGAATACATGTACCAAACTGATCTAACTATAAGAGAACTAAATTGCCTCTATAGCTGTTTTAGTGTGAATGCAGTATAAATGAGCATAAATGCTGTATCATTCTTACATCATATTTTGTGGGTGCATGTTTATTTTCTTTCTAAAAGAAATGTGAGAAGGTTCCCTATATAAAGTGAATATAAGCATGCACCCTTATATAATATTTAACTCCTAAAGAATACATAATAACTTGAATTGTATACAAAAACCAAGAAATTCTGTATATATTATGCACAATCATAGCCACTCAAGTGCACAAATTGCTGGCTGATATAATATATTTGCATTATGCAATTCCATTTAGAATCAATGAGTAGATCTTATATGATAAACAAATGCAGATATCAATCAACAGACAACTCAAATTTTAGTCTATCTTTACAAAAGCCTCAGCCCACTGTTGAGCAGATATAACATTGATTGAAGAATCCCGTGAAAGAGAAGAAAGTGATGACAATAACGATTTTTAAGAAGACCAAAGAGAATTAAAAGAAGAAGTAGCTAATAATGTAGTCATAATATAGGTATATACAATTTGACAATAATGTACAATTTGACTATAACTAAAATTATTATTTGATAACTAAATTAATAGTAATAATAAAAATGATAAAAAATAAATTTACAATAATACAATGATCAAATAAATTATATACTATAATGATTATAATATATGTTTGTGATATAAGGATTGTGATATAAAAGTAAGACAATCAAGAACAATGATCAGCAAAATGTATAAACAGAAATTGTTAATAAACAGCTTCTCAATAAGAACATTGTTGCCACCAAATTCTAAGTAGCCAATCAAAATATTCTAAAGTTCATCTCTTTGTCTGTCATGACCAATAGAATTTCAATCCCCATTTTAGTGTCCATTGCCCAGCAGTATTGAAACTAAAAATAGAATTTTGTCTGCCAGTAGCCTAGTTAAATTATATTATATGTATTTCAGTTAGATCTATTTTTAGAAACACACTCATTTCTACTCTAAAGATGTGATCAATGTTAGATACACCTTGCTGGGTGAGTGAACTCCGATTTTGTATCATTCTTTCATTCAAAAGTTAATTACAGAACTATTAATAAATTACATTAATTTTTTATGATAAATTATGGGAATTTTTGTTATAGAGAATTATGATATATGCAAATATGATTTTATATATATAACTCCTCTCTACACTATGCATTTTTGTGGGTTTTTCTATGTGTTTTTTGTAAAACTGGAGTTTCATATGTTTTTAGGGTTGGAACTGGAGTTATTGCAGTTACATAAGAGTAATTACTGTTTACATAATTACAGTCTACTCTGGCTAAACTGGACACCCATGAAATCTTTAAAAAATCATCAGGTTTAAACAAAATGAGAAAAAAATACTAAATACACTGCTCTGTACTGTATGTATGATGCATATTCATGACTATTATACTTTGTCCTCATAACTTGTCCATATATATGACAATCCATATAATCACAATATAAAATAATTTTTAAAATTTAATTTACAAATATTATAGGAGATGAATTAGCATTAAACATAATTAATACTAGGTACATGTGGGCCCCAGAATAAACCAAATTATAATATGGTTTATTCAACTTATCAAATACTATCTGACTTTAAAAATATTATAAAAGGAACTATTACAAAAGAATAGATGGTTTATAATTATATATTATTTGTATATTATATATATATATTATTTATATATTATATATGTATATTATTTATATTAATATAATTGTTATGTATAATTTCATATTAATGTATTAATATTAAATGTTATTATTAATATGCATAATGTATTATAATTTTAGAATTGTATTACTGAATTTATAAGTATGTTATTTTTCATGATTTTAAGAAATAAACTTTCAAAATGTTACTAATAATGTTTTAATATTTAATTTTGTTATAATGTAACAATTATATTTAACCCTTTCAGTACCATCACAATATGGGTTTGCACCATGCTATAACACAATAAAAAAATTATTTAATATATATATATAATTAACTTACTAGAAATAAGGGTACAATAAAATTCAGTCAGTTATAATTCCAATCAGCTACTCATGATACTTTTGAAAGCAGATTCCATTTATGCATAAACCAGGTTTTACACTGCATTCCACACACTGGTAACAAGACTCCTTGCAATTTTTGTCCTTGCACATACATTACAAGCTTTGGTTGGGTACTGCTTTGCTATTGATGCAGCAATCCTTTGTAGCTGATGATTCATAGCTTGTTGGGGAACAGAATTCAGTGATCTCTTGCCAACCATTCCTGGCTTTGTTGGCTAAGATGGTATTCAAGCCAAATGTCCAATAATTAATATTACAAATTTCTTCATTGAATTTTTTTTGCTTTGCAGCACAGAACCTCAGAAGACTGTTGACTACCATTCTTTGCAGAAGATGCAACCCAATCTTCTTGAAACCATGCATGACTGCATCTGGTACAATCATATGGTGAAATAAGTTGATCTGTGAGATCAATACCATTCATTTTGAGGTTTTAGTTGCAGACTGTAGTTGGTTTCATTTGTATAACTCTCTTGTTGCCAGCAATACTCACATCTTTTGCTTAAACACAGCATTCTGTATTGTGCTAATGAGGTACATATCCTTCATGTCAAAATAATGTATTGCAAGCACTGGACCTGATCATATGAACTTTGTATCTCCTTTGGCTATTTGGAATTAATAGATTAAATTATATAAATTTGACATTTATACAATGAACTTGAAGGAACTATTTTATAGAGGGTGAAAGGGTTAATATAATAAGATTATGTTGTAATATAAAAATATATAATTTTTTATTTATTAAAATGTATTTTTTGCTGGTTTTATAGCTGCAAAACCATCTGGTGGTTCTCTAGTGATAAGGCAATTATATATTATAGAACTGCCTGGTGTTTTTCTAGTTTTATAGCTGCATAATCACCTGGCAATTCTCGGAAGCAAGAGACTATGCATAAGATCTTGCCAATAATTATTATACATCATTATTTATATATGCAAATTGTGTAAATGAAGTTTTATATTTTAAGAAAGCTTGTAGATTTTAATAAATATAAAAAAAGTTTATTAGATATCAATTGAATGTAATTTTGTCTATATATATATCAATAATTTTGTAGGTTCCATGAATGCATATGAATATATAATAGACACTTTTATTTTAATTATTATAAATTTGATTTATAAATATTTATATATTTAAGCATAAAAAAGTAATAAACTGATGATTAAACAAAATCATTTATAGTCCTTAATATTCAATTCAAATTATTTATACTCATTTGAATTCAAAGTTATTAATTATTGAAGTATTTAGCTTTTTTTATGAACACTGCTTAATTGTAGAA
Organism: Vannuccia rotundouncinata; assembly: GCA_034780395.1. Taxonomy (NCBI): domain Eukaryota; kingdom Metazoa; phylum Platyhelminthes; order Proseriata; family Coelogynoporidae; genus Vannuccia; species Vannuccia rotundouncinata. The sequence continues at coordinate 18,449 of JAUZNC010014816.1, read as the reverse complement.
TAATTCAATAAGTTGATGCTATAAATAGCCATTTCATGTATATTATATATTTTGTGATAAAATATTTTCCTCACGTACAGCCATTGAAGTTTTTGGTTTGGTATAATACTTATTATTCATACTTTGTATAAATATTTTTCTACTCCTAATAAGGTTACTAATGAAAACAAAGATTTTGTATTGTGCGGCTTCTTAAACATAATTTTAATATAACGACAATCTGGATAAATAACAATTCTTGATAAAACTTTTAAATGAAAAAAGAATTTTTTTTACAAATATTATAAATTTAAATGGCTTATACCATTCTTATATATTATAATATTTATTATTATAAAATAAATAAAATTAATTTAGATAATTTATATTTTTTCATATTTGATACAATTATTCTATTAGTACAATTATTCATGAAAATAAGATTAATTATCAAGAGCCTATTCTTTTATTAAAGTACAGTATGATCGCATTGCTCTTTAGAATTCAAAGAACAACAAACAATGGATTTTTTTATAGAATGTGTGTAATGTAAACCATTGACTTATATATAATTTATCTAAACTGGCAATGAATTAATTTATAATACATAGACGAATTATTATTCGCGAATTTAATATTTTTGATAAAATTTTGTGTTTTAAATCGAGAAGACAATTATCCTAAGGCAATCTCTCCGCCTCAAATTGGCGCTCAACATCGTGTAGGACATTTTTAAAAATTATCACACCTGAAACCACCGGCGGCCTATTGCGTTTTCATCCTTATATATTCGTCTTATCGTTCCCTAGGACCCCACGGTCTGTAAATATATTCATCTCAGTATAAAAAATTATATATATATTTTTGACCACTTGTTTTAATTTGTATGTTGGGACAGGGCCGTCCCGGTGAAAAAGGAGTTGGCGGTCCGCCGGCGGTACGAAAGCGGCCCGGCGGTCCTCAAGCGGCAGATAATTTTGTGCAAAAAATTGAGATATATCCCAATTATAGTCTATTGCACATTAATTCATTTGATATCTGTATATTTAAAGTATTTCATATAAATTTTAAACGAGGCGGTATAATGGCGGCAGCCGCCACTGTGGCGGTTTCGAAGCGGCATTCGGCGGCAAGCCGCTATCGAAGCGGCTTCACGCGGCAAGCCGATATCGTTTCGGTGTGGATAGCAGTATACAGCTGCATATAATTTAATTTTTACATATTATTAAATGTTGTATTCTTATGTGATATTTCATTGTACAAACTTACTAGGAATACATTTAGGAATTTATTTAAACTCGTTTTTTAGTTCTATTCTCAATCTCCAAGGGTGATCAAAACATTATTTATAAATGAAAATCTAAAATTATGAGTTAAGTGAACTGAGTCTCAGCTTTTATCAATATTATTATTTATTAATATAGTGTACATTATGAAAATAATTAAAAAAAAACTGATAAACTATAATTTGCATAAGCTAAATAAAAATTATTTAACTTTTGTGTCATTTTGTTTTAAATGTTTTATGTCCTTAAATTTACGTACTTTATAAAAATATGGCCACACGTAATGACCGAAGGTTATCGAAGAGGCAATTGGACGCAATTTTGTCATCATTATCAGGTATTGCTATGTTTTTACTATTTATATGTTCATTATAATAATATATATATTTGAAATATTTGTTATAAAATTATAACTATCTGTTATTTTATAGACTATTTGATACAATCAGTTTTTAACACGTGCTATATATATTACCTAGATTTGTACTGTATATATATGCATTTTTATATAAATTTTTTGCTTACATGCAAAGTCTCATGATATTTAATTTATCACTACGTTTACATATGAGTTGACGGTCCGCCGGTGGTACGAAAGCGGCACGCGGCGGTAATCAAGCAACAGTATTATTTTTTTATTAATCAATAATTGTAATTTAATTAGTAATAGTTCTAATCAGATTTTATTATCTACAAAATATAATAATTTTGACAATAAAAATGAATTTTAATTTAAAATATAAAATGACAGTTTTTAATAGCATGAATCTTTGTGAATTATATATATTTTAGAATTTTATTCTATTTTAGTCTAATTTTTTTTCTTTTAAATTTCATAACTTGTCCAAGTTAACATGGCAACGCTTTACATGTTTAAATGCATTTTTAAAAATTATGAATGATGAGAAAATGCTTATAACTGTAAATTCTCTTTAGATATATAAATTAAATAGAAAGACAGCCACATTCTTAACAAGGATTTGAAAGTTATGGCTTATCTTTTTATTCAATATAATTCATATAGGCTTCTAGTAAAGCATTATAGATATTTACTAGGAAAATTCAATTTATCATCATTATCTACAAAAATGAATACATTCTGCAGAAATTTATATAATTCTAGTTTAAAATTTGCACAAAACCAGTCCAGTTTTTACCAAAGCAAGTTTCAATTTAATCCAATGCAGTAGAGGTTTAAAGAGATCAAAGCAAGTTTAGTTTTTTTCTAAAAAAATAAGTTGGATGATAAATTGCTGTTTTAAACTCAACCATAGACTATAATGCAAGGGACATGGTTTTATTTCTTTTAAGGTGTTCTGTTTTTACTTGTAACACAATTACTAGAACTTTATATATGAATTTTACAATATTCATGTCATTCACAATCTTAACTATTTGCCCATGCGTTTATGAAGATGGTACTGCTGATATTTGCTTAGGGCCCTTTCCCTCCCCTAATAATCTTACAAAAAATAGAATTTTAAATGCCAAAATGAAGTATTACAATATATAATTATGTAACGTAATGTAGATTAATTTATACATAAGGCTGCAGGGTACTTTTATAATTCACAGGTAATACATACAAAATGTAATAAAAATTTACTCTACTTGTCGAAAAATATAAGCGATCTCGTTGATACACACACTATTAGAATCGGGGAATAAAGGAAACATTTCAATTTAAGTTTCTAGGAGACTTTTGTTCAAATCAGTCTTGAAGAATTGACAGATACTACTTATTTCAACCGTACAGTCACGACCTAAAGCTGCCTTGGTCAACAGCTCTTGCAAATCACGATAGAGGGAATCGCCTGTCTGATTGAATCGCTGTTGAATAGAAGCAATAAGACTATCTATAATTTTGAAATACAAAGGCCGAAAGTAGTATTTTGGCGAATCAGGATGTACACCACTGGAACTACCAATTTCAAATCGACGCGGAGCTTTGCGCTTACGTGGTAAGGTTGGTTCCTGTACTTCTTTACTGTCTGCTAATGTTGTCACATATTCCCAGAAAATATTGAACGAATCATCATATCGCATTCGGGATAAAGTCGTAACCGTGAGTTGAGCGATATTTTGACCCTGAGCAGCCGACAAACTTGATTTTTGCAAACTTCGACTCAAATTATCTGTAATCTTTAATAACCGAGCACTAAAGATAAGTCCAAAAAAAGAAATCAAAACGCTCCATTTGAGCATTTACACCAATTATTCGGGACTTAACTTCGGGATCAAGACCAGGTTTTGAAATATACTCATCCCATAATTGACGGAGGTGTTTATACTGTTCAATAATATTTCCAATTAGAGATTTGCCACGAACTGTCCAACGAGTTTGACAGAAACTACGAATACGACCGGATCCTGAATCATCGGCGGAGTCTCCTTTGATTATATTGGAAAGATTACTTTCTCTTTGTGGTAAAACCAATAAATTATACTCATTTCCATAGATTTACAATTGAATTTCAATAGGAGAAAATAGTAATATCCAAAAGTAATTTCCAACTATAAACCATCGAATAACTATATATTATTTAAATAAATAAATAAGTAAAACAATTTTTTTTAGATTTTCAAGTACAATAATAATAATAGTTCACAGAACGATTAATTGATTAAACACTAGAAAATACTATTTTTCATTATTCTGGGGGGCCCCTATGAAAAAGGTGGTACGGCTCCCGCCCTACCTGCCGTACCGGACGCTACGGGCGTAGCTCACCCCAAAAGTTATACTCACCCTGGATGTTCATTAGAATGACAACGAATCCTTCACTTCCTATTTCTACCCTATGTTCTTCATAAAGAAACTGTGCATCCTTCTAATCCCTCCTGTAACACCTCAAAATACCCTTCATCCCAGTCCTCTCATCCTCTTCAACCTTTTCAAGATTTTCATCCTTTTCAACCTTCAACCTTTTCTCAGTTCTCTCATCCTCTTCAACCTTTTCAAGATACCACTCTCATCAATCCAAAAATGTGCACATATAGGAAGGCCCAGTTATTATATTTTGAGGAAGAAATGACCCAGATTCGTAAAGAGCATCATCTTGAAATTATTTGTAAGAAGCATTATCTTAAGGAGTCTTGTTCAAAGGGATGCAGAATGTACTAGAAGTATGAATAGAATATTGCTCACCCCATTCCCAATTGTTCTTGTTTCCTTAACCTACTCCATGGTATTTACAGATCTAAAACTAGTGCTCCCTCCCAGTGCAGGAGGCACAGTTTAAAATGTCAGTTACCTAACACACCCCTGGCTTTGATATAAGGCAACCTTCATCCGTGCGCACCACTACCGCTACTAAACTGCAATTTTTAGCCAATCTCTCTACCCCTCCTCAACCATCTTGCAATCACAGCCAAAGCAATAGTAATGCTGCCAGTACCTATTTACTCTATTTATTTTCAGTTGTGACCTCCCTCATTGCATCCATGCTCAATAATGCTCTTCAGAACCTCCTCTTCATTGAGATATAGCCACATATCAGGATTCCAACTTACTGATACCCCTGTCTGACCTAGGGGATGACCCAGGGGATGACCAGGAGTGAATATTAATGTCTGTCATTTTTGTGAAGAAATGTTGCTCTATGTTGATATGACGAAAAATTGGTTGAGGAAATATTTATTAGGATGTAATGTGCGAAAAATTGGTTCAATGAATATTTTTCTGATTGGATGCCAGAAAAAGTAGTTTTTATTTTGTGTGTTTAGTTTAAGAAAAAAGTAATTTTCTTTTAAATTCGTATATTTCAGAATAACTTTATACTATAAAAAATAACAAGTTCAAATCAACATACAATTATATTATTTAAAAAATATATTTATTATACAATATATTTGGGTATTTAGGTAATGATCAAATATTCTTCATATTGTAGGTACCATATAAGTAAACAATAATTATATTTAATATAAGAAATAAATTTCAATTATGTGTAGGTATATGTAATAAATATTTTATTTTAATGGAATGAAATAAAAAAGTTATTTAGGAAAAATACATACATAAATGACACTCAATAATTGTTTAGTTGAAGTTAAACAGACAAAAAGAAAAAGAAAAAGAAAAAACATATAATAAATATATTTATAGAAATCTACAATGGTGGGGATAATCTGTCCAATAAACACAATGAAAACACAAACGATAAACTGAAGAGTCAAATATTAAGTTCAACTGGGGTTAGCTGTCGGTCTGACTGACCACCCCATGGGTCGTTATCTGAATAAACAGCGTTTCTTAAAGAACCCTGAAGTCGAAATAAAAGTGTAAGGCATTTTAAATTATATTAGTCAAAAAATCACTGAATTTATTTTCGAGAACAAAGTGTAGGCGATATCGTGAATATTTTTATACACAGAATAACCAAGTCAAAATTAATTTATTAATATATATACAACTGAATTTCGCATTTATAATTAAGCTTTTAAAATTTTTACCGGTTTGTTCTCGGAAAACTTGTATTTGGGAGGTGGGTGTTTTGCAGGATTTGGTCGAAGTATTTCTGTAAAATTAATAATAAAACAATAAAAGTATATAGGTTTTTACGAATCAATTGAAACGTTCATGTCCTTAATGCTTCTTATTAAGTCAATATTTTAAGCAAATCATTTTAATATTAAGAAATAGTGTTTGTTTCATGTTGTATTAATTAGACAAAAAAACTGGCACAATGAATTTTAATTATAGTTTGTACCATTACTTAGGAAAAGCAAACATATTATATAAAATGAACTTATAGTAACAAAATTAGCAATACATTTAAATGATTAAAAAATAAATTCCATTAAATTATTGGAATAATTCATAATTCATAATCAAATCATAATCTTATGAAATTAAATTAAAATACACTTGCCTCTTTGGGGCTGACTTGTGATTTCTTTTCCCCTGGTTTGTGTATCTTTAACATATGTATGTGTAGTATGTACAATCTTTATATAATTCTTAATATATCAAATAAAATAATACATTTCAAATCATTGAAGTTCTTCAATTTTTTTCTTCAATATAACTGACAAAACAAAAGTGAAAATAATACTGTGAAAACTTTACTTTTAAGGGAAATTTTGTATCAATTTTACTAAACATTTTACAATCACTTCAGTCATGACTGAACCATTTATAACTTTTACAAAGTTTAAAGCATTAATTAATAATTAGTTTAAATATTTTTATATATTTCTATTAGTATATTTCTATAGTATACTTTAAATAGAATAATTCATTATCTTACTATTCTTTGATAACTGGACACTCGAATTTCTTGATATATCTGGCATAACTGTAACGTTCATTGGAGAAGTCCCCACTAAAAAATTTTCAAGATGAGATTTTAATTGTATTTTAAAACCAAAATAATAAAAGCACTGACATATATTCAATGAATAGTTGTGATATTCTTTAAAGGTACAAATTAGTAGCATGGGATGTCTATATCTATGACGCACCCCCCCCCAGTTGCCATCTACGATATTAAATAATTATTAACCAATGATATTCGAGATGGATGATATATAAAGAGTTGTGCAGATTAAACATTTCACTTAGCATTTTCAAAAGCTATCAAGCAGTCGTGCAGGGTTGTGCACAATTTCCCCCTGGTAAAGATGGAGTGATGCTGCCTTGAATGTCTAGGTCGGATACTTCACGATACTCTGCGAGATTGACCTGGAGGTCAAGACCCAGGCAAAGGGGAAAACTTCGGTTGACATGGATTTGGAACAATGTATGCTGGATGTCTTACCACACTGAGTAACTTAGACGCGAGGTGTGCTGAGTTCCAGGAACCTTAATCTTAATGCGTCCTTGGTAGAAAGGGTCACCTTTCTCTCGGGGGCGATGAGGAAGTCAGCCAAGGCCCATATTGGGATGGAGCTGGGGGGGGGGGGGTATCGGTTCTCTTAGCGGGAAGTCCTCCTCACTCAATGAGAGGAGCATGGTGCTGGTAGATGGAAGGCGAGAGGAAGGTGAACCGCTTCCTACAAGTGTATGCTAGCGTTAGCCGTCTTCTTTTCTCAAATATGGATAGCGAGAAGTACCATGAAGTTAAGAGGCTTCTATACAGGGAGTAACTTCACCAAGGTACGGTTGGGGAGGAGTTATGCACTCTCTTGTGGACATGTGCTGGACCAAACAAAAGGCAAAGACGGCTTTCTCCAAGAGGATGGAGGAGTAGCCCGTGACTTTGTGTAAAGAATATTGCTAACCGCCTCACGCACCCTTGCAAGTAGCTGGACATGTGACCGAAGAACCAGGCCGGCTTCCGAAGACTTAAATTAACTGACACATTGGCTAGGGTGCATCTCAATGGAGTCGTGAGCGAGAGTCGACTGTTCCGTGAGAAACAGCCCCAAGGCTTTGTGATTTCGCCTTTGTTGTTTCTCTTCTTCAATCTCTATGTTGATGCGGCGGTCTGGTCTCCCGACTACCGTAAGGAGGTTGCGGCCAGGAAGGAAAGTAAAGGGGGGCTCAAAGTCTTGAAGTGGAGTAGGGAGAAGAAGATCACCCTCAATCTGAATAAGTGCGAGGTGATCTTCATCAGCCGCGACACCAGAGAGAGCCGGTAGATTTCGAAGGTGGATGTAGAAGATCGTAATCTAAGGTTTAATCCTAAACCCGCCTTCTTTGGCGTGATGTACGACCGAATGGTTAGTACTGGCAAAAATAATTACCTAAAGAACGGGACGACCGTCAGAGAGCTCGTGAAAATGTGGAATGAAATCAGTAAGAGATAAACATGCTTATACACCAAGATACTCGACTCTCATTGGTCAATTAATTTATTAATTAGTTAATTAATTAATGGTATGGAGGAGCGGGGGGTGTCAATAATATAGACATCCCACACTACTCATATTGTAAGTCGATATCAATTAAAAAAATAGTTAATTTCTTTTTTAAGGTGGTGCAATAATTTTTCCACGCATGAAAGTATTATTTGAAACTGTATTATTATAAAATATATAAATTTATTTTGAATTGCAATTTGAAAAAAAAGATGCAAAAATGTATTATAATGATTGATAATAATACTTTTACTGTTTAAATATGTAACTAGTTAATATATAAATAAATACTTACCCTCTCTTAAACTTAATGTGGACACAAGTATGCATCTGAAAGAAAATCAGTAATATAAAAACGGAGAGTTGAAAACATTATTAAACGATATAATATTTAAAATTTTGGAATTTTTATTATTTTTAAAAAACTCTCAATAAACAATATATATAGTAATGTAATAGATCTAAATTAATGGTTAAGTCAATAATCTTACAATTACAAAAAAATTAAGATTTTTTAACCTTTAGGTATATCTCGAGTACTTTAATAGCTATTGTCCATTATTGAATTTTATTACTGTTATTCAAATTCAAAAGGTAGTTCTACAAAAAACATTGCTGTCGGAATAATTCTGCAGCAATATCTATTGTCGGCCGACTTATTTATTAATTAATAACAACAGTAAACAGTAACAACGTGCAGTTCTCAAAAGTCCCTTTCAATTTAATAAACTTTCCACATTCTCTCTCCTCCACCTTTCGTTCAACTTGCATGTACTTTGATATTTCCATGTTCCATGTGCTTGTTCCTTTACTTGCATTAGAAAAAACATCATTTGCTCTGGTCAAGTTCAATGCATTGGACACTGTTTGTATTTTTGTGACCTGTAAGATTGGCTATTGATACCTATCACCTTTTTACTCAGTTCTGTCATCATATCTTGCTATGAAGAAAACATTTATGAGGTTTTCAGCCTCTTCCGAAAAGAGTGTTCATTTTCGTTTCAACAGTAAGAAACTCTGTATATGTGTACTCTTTCAAGCGACATAAAGGACACATTTCATTATCAAGACCTTCTTGAGCAAACATTTTTGATCTTCATAACCTTTTTTCAAAGACGCTTTAACGTTCTTCTGCATAAGATTTATCCTTATATAAAAGCGAAATCTCTATTCTCCTCACCAGTCACAAAACCAATGGATTCGTTTTTCAGACATCGCAGATGGAAGAAGAAGATAATGTTGAAGAGACTCTGGATCATCTTAATTTTCAGTAAAATACTTATGTATAGCTTTTTAAATCTTCATCGGTGATTCTTTCAAATTCTTTTGATTTTACCTGACCACTTTCCAGATATTTTTTAACCGTAACTTTTAAAAGGCCATTAGTTCGACGAAAATTTTCCTCGATTAGAATGTATATTTTTCGATTGCGGGAGAATAGTAGCTACCATTTTCTTGTGGAAGACTAACATAATATAATCGCAGATTGTTATTCATTACTGAATCTGAAACTTTTTCAAAATCTACACAAATCTACATAATCTGCGGTTGATTTGCTGACTGATGTTAACTCCAGCCTTTGCAATTCCTCTTCTTACTCCTTCGAAAAGATACTGTCCACGGGATCTGTCCATACAATACTTTCAAAAAATCGTCGCTAAGTCGTTTCATAAAACGCGATTCAGATTCTTTGGTTGCGAATTCTAATTCCTCACTACTTAAGCCACAAATTTCTTCATTAGGAATATTTTCTAAATTAAGAATAATCTGACTAACAAAATATGTGAATAAATTCAAAATTAGTCAATGTATGAATTCTACATTTATTTTGAGATAATTGATAATAGTACAATTTATCATTATAGTACTACAGATAATAATATTACATTGTCATGAAATTGGATTGCAGATAATTGCGGGGCGGCACTACACAATGCAATCTGATTATGCATAGTTTTGATATTCATTTTGTAATAATTAGTATTTATCTGATATATATATATATATTCAAAACCATTTCCACTTGAATTCCTCAGTTATAAAACTATTTACTTCCCATTATAAATCCATAAATAAATAATTTGTTTAATGAATTTTTATATATTCGGTATCTGCATTGTGTCATTATATTTTAGTTAGATATGTAATAATTTGTAAAGGAAAATACTGCTAAAATGAGAAAAAGTTTCTCTAAGTGAAATATTAAGTGAAAATAATCATGTTATAGTATATACAAGACGGATACAATTGGATGTCGATACAGCTCTGGTGGTACAATTGATTATATTTTCGAATATTTAGAGACCTCAGCAGGATGCGGGTTTAATATTACATTGTGTGAACTTATAAATCAATGTTGTATGAATTTATATTCTTTTTGATTAATCATTTCTATACAACATAAACTGTGCATATAATGTATTCGTTCTACATAAAATATTGTTCATTTTAATAATATTCATAAAATATTATTCATAAAACAATTATAAATGACAACATATCAAATAATTTACTGTATTTGACTAATTGAATAATACAAGGACAGACTGCTATGAGATAGTTAATTGGAAGATTACATTTCTTTCTACTTAAGTGAAATTTGTCAGAAAATACCAAAGTTATGTAATTTTTGTGCAAGTGAAGTCACTTAAAAATCCTACTTCACTTTTACTTTTACTTAATTTTCAATACCCTTAAATAGTCTCTCAAAACAATAAAAAATGTATATTAATAAAATTGAAATGCAGCGTGTTGGTCATTTTAATCCTTCTTGAGAAGAGTTAAGTAGTTGGCCTAGTTCATTCTGCAAAACTAAAGTATACCGGCTGCCACGTGAAGATTTCAACAAAACGCGAATCAGCAATATCAGTATCCGAACAACTCGAAATTGCCCTGCGTTGCTTCACACCAGAAAGTTTTTTTAGCGGTCATAGGGTTGCCATGCAGATCAAACAATCAACTGCGAGTGATGTTATCCTCGAGCTGCGGCCAAAGAAGCCTACACCCCCTCAGGATCAACACTGTGCTGGTATCATTAGCGTGTTGGGGCAAATGGGAGGAAGTGTTCGGGAAAGGTTCCCTCGACCAATAGCGCGGTAGTTGGTTCGGGAACTGAGAGCTGCCTTCTCTTTGTTAAAGACCACATCACCACTCTGGTGCTGAACTGGCAATCGCATTACTACTCGCATTCTTAACTTTGGTGGTTTAGGAAAACCATTACCTTTGGAGATTTATTCTGGCGGATGTTACGTACTCTCTCCTTGGAGCTGATTTATTTCGTGAAAACAGTTTTCTCATTAATCTAAAAAATCGGCGACTAATACATGCTGAGACGTTCGGAAATATCTCAGCAGAGCTTTATAGTTTCGAAAGCACTGGTATTCATTTCCTGCATTCGTTTTGATCATCTTATGAAGCTATTCTACGCGAGTTTCCTTTGCTCACATCTCCAAATTTACGTGAACAAAAAACCGATAACAATATTCAACATCGCATCACCACGGAGTGACAACCAACGTTTACGAAAGCTCGACGCCTTGCACCTGATAAACTCGCTATTGCTAAACGGGAAATTGATGCCCTCCTTTAAATGGGGATAATTCAACTGTCTGACAGCTGCTGGGCATCTCCTTTACACATAGTGCCAAAAAAGCCCGATCAATGGTGTCCCGTAGGTGATACCGTGCTTTGAGTGATATTACAGTACCTGAACGATACACATTACCACACATACAGGACTTTGCTTTATCTCTTCATTGTTCTAGCATTTTCTCCAAATTAGATTTGGTCCGCTCCTATAATCAAATTCCGATGCCTCACGTAGATGTTCCTATAAAACTGCTAGCATTAATCTTTTTGGATTTTTCGAATATTTACGCATGCCTTTCGGTTACGTAACGGCACTCAAACGTAAAGGTTTTGAACGGAGTTTGTCGAAACGTGCTTTTTGTTTATACTTATATTGACGATATTTTAGTGGTCAGCAGAAATTCTATCGAACATGAATAGCATCTATTAATGTAATTTCAACGTCTTGATGAATATGGACTTATTATAAATCTAGACAAATGCACTTATGTATATTTGTATATTTGTATCAACATCAAATTGTATCAGTTTTTTACAAAATTATTTTCACTTAATATTTCACTTAGAAAATAGATAGAAAACAGAATGTAGATATCGGATATTTAAAAATATTATAAAACAAATTATTTATTTATGGATTTATGAAAACAAAATTATTAAGTTAGTAAACTGTTCACTTAATTTTAAGTGAGAAATTAAAGTGACAAAAGTTTTTGAAAATATCCCTAAGGTATAAGTGAAGAAATATTGAAAGGGATAAATAAGTTTGAAAATACGAAATCCCCTTAAGTATAAGTGTAAGTAAAAGTATCTTTGAAAATATAACTCCTGGGTTAGGCTACTTGTGTGACACATTAAATATGCCAATAAATTATAACAGTTTAAAATGCTACAATCGAATTCGCGTAATCCACTTTCAGTTTTAACAAATGCTATATGTATTACAGTAAATTGCTATCAATTTATTAATAATAACAATATGTAATACATAAAATTAAAAGATATGCACAAATTTAAGACTTATCTGAATAATTTTCAAAGGCTTTACAATTTTGAATGAGAAAAATACTTATACGCTTATTAATTTATGTGTATATGTTATCTTTTATTAATGTATCGTTCTCATAGTTGTATACACCAGACTATTAGTACTGAGTGCACAGTTTTGTATTTTTTTATTCATAAATCGGACCATATTTTTGTTCTATGAGACATTGAGTAAAAATATTTAGGATTGCTGAACTGACTCTGCATTTTTACAGTAATTTATTCATTGAAGTTTTAGCGATTAAAATAGATTGTTTTATTTTACTTTTATTGAACTAAATTATATCTTAAATTATTTCGAACTACTATTTTTTTCAATTTTTTATGTTATTACGTTTTATAATTAACGAGCAATTCAATTGAATATAATTATAATATTGCTATCTTTAAGAATAAATAAATTCGTAAACCTTACTGTTCATCTTCATCTTGCTTTGGTTTTTTTCGCTGACAACACGCTATAATGCACCAGATCACAAGAGCAAGGATCACTAGGAAGCATAATACTGAAAGAGTTATAATAATGATGCCCAAAGTTGTTTCGTGCCAGGGTTTCGTTATCGGGTACGATGTATTCGATGTAGACAAGTATGGTTCCACTTTTGTGACAGGATAGTTAGAGCTGAAGCTTGAAGTACTAAGCACTGATGTGGGAGCTCCGGTAGATGCATTTAGACGCCAAGAAGATAAAAGTTGGTCCACTGGTACTAGAACTTTGAGGGCTGAATTTGCTGCCGAAACGTCTGTGGAATTATCGGCAACCATGTAGAATGTGGCTTGGACACTCCCAGTTCTAAAGGTGGTTAGAACAATAGTATGGGATTTAATACGTCAGCTTAACAAAATCAGGCAAGTCATTTTTTGGCGGGAATTTCAGATTGTACAGTGCATGTTGAATTTATTATAATAATGTGACTTTTCCGCGGAAATTATACATTTTTGGAGATCAATTCAAATTTTAGAACTGTAGTTACGGAAGCTATTTGATTAAACTGTACCATTTATTATCGATACATAAGTAGACTATCCCTACTAATATATTGCATATGGAGAATTCGACTTTACTATTAAAACATCCACAAAATTATGTACACTTATTGATTTTTCGTAATACTTTAATTACTAGCAAGGCAGTAACCGATTTGTATACTTTTAAAAGCTATATGTACTATTAAGAGAATTTATATTACTTTTATGAACTTGTTTAAATGCATATATTTGATACCTGAAAGTATGTACTATGAAATCCATCAATTCTGCTAATTGTATTGAAGAAAACAGGAAGTCCACATGATATGGTGTGGTGGGGAGTTACACCTTTCATTAATGCTATAGATATCGTAAAGTATGATTTAAATTAAAATTTCTAAAATATGTACGATTTTTATAATTCGTTATTCGGATTTTTAATACGTCATTCGAATAAACGAAAGAAAATTAAAACTGTATCAAAACATTAGTGGACTATATAACAATGCTTGATTGAGAATTGAAGCTACTAAACCTCTTTCTCAAGTATTTAACTTGACTCAGTTTACGCTCAGTTTACTTTAAATGCTTCAACATTACTATTTTAAAATTAAACCGAAAATATCCCTTTGTTCAGTATGAAATAGAATAATCTTATGTTTTTTAGAAAGTGCTTTGCCATTCTTGTGTTTAAAACCAAACCGAACTGGGAAATCCGTGGACCTCAAATAATATCAAGATACACACTCTACCAATTAACATCATCACTGCGTAACTATTTCAAAACATTTGAGAGACGAACAGCTCGAAATAAGCGGTCTTTATAAAAAGATAATGAAGGCAAACCAACAGAACTACAAGTATTGCAAGTATCACCGGTGTGTGGTCGGAGAATGTCTCCATCCTTAATAGTCAGTCATTCTTCAAAGCAACATCCCAAGGAAGAATAATCCTGCTTGCCTTTTCAATCATTGAATGTACAATCAATCCAATATTACTAGAGGGTTACTAGGAGAATAGTAAAGGTTATTTCAACCAAAATCGTCCAGGCATATTCGCTACTTCACATTAAAATCAATCCAATTACTGCCTTGCTAAATCTTTAAAGTGTTTGAAATAACCAAAAAGAAAGAGTACGTCAGGCATTTATGCATTTATAAAATTTTGTATAAAATGCAAAATTTTAATACATAGTGTAAATATTAATAAAAGTAAAATAAAAACGCTCTGCGTGATAATATTAACCGTTAATATTAACAACAGACAAATACAAACCAAATTTTTTTAAATTATATATTTAAAGAAAAAATATTAATTAGAATAAAATTTTAATTTTAAATTAATTATAGTTTGGTTTTGTACTGTGTTGTAGTTTTATTTTACTTTTATCAATATATACATTTTGTATTAATTTTATTATATTTTGTTATGTGCCTTCCGCCATATCAGATATATGTATTTATTTATGTTTGAATTGTAAAATTGAATTCTACATATGTAATATATTACAAATAACACTTAAATTTAGTGAAATCGGAATTCGTATTTCTAAAAATCAGCGTATATGAAAGATTTCGATTAGTTTTCGTCATTCATCGATACCTAATTTCACACAATAGTCAGAGTTAATTTCACGTAACTCGACTTTTCAAATATGAATTGACCTCTAACATTTTGTTATTCCCGTGGGTTACTCGCGTGATTATAATTATTCAAAATGTGCGTTACAATTTAAATTTTATGTAAAAGTCAAGTGTTTGATTCTGATTGTCTGGAAATTTTGGGATAAATTGGGTTGAAAATAAATTTACGTTTTTAAGGTTTGGGAGGAGGAATTGTGGTTTTGGTTTATATTTAATATGAAGATTTTTAAAATGAATGTACTTAAATAAAATAATTAAATACGTACTATAACACAAAAAACTTACTCTAAAAGTCTCCGACGTGTAAAAGGGACATCAGTCTCCTCATGGTACCAGTATTTGACTTTACCAGTAGGATATTTACTCGCCATGGTGACTCGAAGGCTTTCTAGCATGGCTGCTATGCGTGCACTAAAATCCAGTGATGACAGCCCGATGGTAATTTTTACAACATAGAGGTCAGGATCAAATGTGTCAATCCGAAGTTGACAAGCCGAAGACAAAGAATAGTTGCCATTATCTCTGGCTTCCACTAGATGAATGAACTTCATCTCTTTACCTGGAGTAATGCTCGTGAGTCGATAAACCACACCTTTGAGAGATAATGAATCTTAGTCATGAGCTCATCAAGGGAGTTATGAATGAATTTTTGATATACCTGTAATGGGATTAACATTAAAATAATGAACGTCTTCAACCCATCCAAAAGTAATTTGTCCACCGTTTCCTTGATCGACGTCAGTAGCTGCCACTTGTGTTATTACTGAACTTTTCATATCGCTGGAAAATATATATAATAAAAAATTAAAGATTTCATTATTTTATAATGGACTGGAATATTGAAACAAACAAAAAAACTCTGTTTGCTTCTGTTGTTCAATTTGGGATGTAAAAACTAGCATATCTAAGACTACTGTATCTACTGATTCTCTATGGCTATATATGATACAAGAAAATGGGTAGATTTGAAAGACTAACTCTAGAAATATTTAAGCAATAATATTGAATTCTGCAATGAATGTATAAATGACCCATATTGTGTTAACATTAATTAAGAGTTAATCCATCAAAAAAATTTTAAAATACGCTCTTCCAATTGAGATGTTTTTGAAAAAATTCTTCCAATTCTTCTTCTTTCTTAACACCAAAAAGAACTCGAAAGCATTGATAGTTTTTGAATAAATGTCTAACATATATTAGTCCTGTAGGTATAGTAAGAAGTATAAGATATCTATATCTAATTCATGACACATCATCTCCCCACCCCAGACAAAATAAAAATAACTGACTTGTAAATCTAAAAATAATAAGAAAACAAATTTTGACGCCTTCTCCCCCTACCATATCAAAAAATGGAAATTTGACTTCTACATTCCAAAATAAGAAGATAAAAAATTTGACTCCCCGCACCCTCACCAGCCAAAATAAAAAAAATAATTTGACTTGTACATCTTAAAATAAGAAAACACATTTTGAACACCCCCACCAAAAACGATCCCCAGTCTAAACAATAGTATTGATTAGTATTAACAATTACTGATTTCATTTCACTTTTTCACGTTCTCTCTAACCGTCGTCCATTTCTACACAGTTTCTTCAAATATTTTAAACTACCATAACATTTCGGTGTTTGTTTATATACATTTCAATACACTGATTCCTATTTTATTTTTATTCGCAAGAAAATTTATTCATCTCATCAGAATAAGATGTGCATTTAATTTTATATAAAAACATTTATAAACATTTTTCATTACTTAATTATTTTAATGAATAAACTTATATTAATCCTTTAATTAAAATTTATGCGGACTTTTAGCGGATAAACTTTTTTTAGGAATATTTTTTATTGCAATAATTTATAAACACATTTTAACTCTTAAAATAAGACAATGGCATAACACTTACTTGTAAGGAACTTCTGAATTATAAAATGGTTTGGAAAAGACCGGAGCATTATCATTAACATCAATAATCGTGATATAAACAATAGAGTTATCGGACGACGAAAGTCCGTCGCCATCCCAAGCAGAGACATGAAAGTTGATGGCTGTTTCTAGTTCATAATCAGGTTTTTGGCCGATGTATAACTCTCCCGTAGAAGGGTTAAGTTTGAAAAGGACAACTGCCCTCGGTCCTTGAAGATAAGTGGAGTTAATGTAGTAGGTGATGTTTCCATTTGAACCAGCATCTTTGTCACTGGCTGATATCTGACAGTTTGGAAAACAATTACGGAAATCTGTTTCATACATTATTTAGATATTTCTATTTCTATAATTGTAATTTATGAAATAATTATTTCAATTTCTTAAAAAGATAACATTTATTTATAGTAATTGGCTATTTTTAAATAAATATGAACTAAACATATATAAATATAATATCTCACCGTTAAAAAAACAGTTCCTACGGGAGTATTTTCAAATATCGTGGCGGAATAGATACCAGTGGTAAACTTAGGTTTATTATCATTAATATCGGTCAACTGTATGGTGACTGTTGTGGTTGCTGATAATGGCGGAATACCTCCATCTTGGGCTTGGATAATTATTGTGTAAGTTTCTTGTGTTTCCCTATCTAAGGAAGCATTTTTGACACTAATCTGTCCAGAGGAACTGTTGATTTTGAAATGGTTAAGACCTGTCACAATCTACAATTGAAAGTAAAATAACATAAATACAAATATATAGGAGAGTATTTTTTGTATGAAACGGTTGAAACGATTAAATGGATACCCACCTCAGCACATCCAGAAAATAAACCTCAACAATAACCGACAACATTAAAAGAAAAGACGAACACCCCACGAGCAACCTCCTACATATTTCAAATTCACGTACATAAACGATACTATCGACCGAACAGTTTGCAACGTTTTCAATTCCCTAAACCTCCGCATCTAATGCATATCATCCACACTACAAAATTCGCTATCGAAAAATATAAAATTTCAAGCTAAATGCAACATGGCAAATTGAGAAATCAAATCAAATCGAAATTATGTCACACAACAGACTGTGTCTATTTTAGATAACTTGCTCCAAATAACACTGACTATAAGATAAGATAAGATAAGATAAGATAAGATAAGATAAGATAAGATAAGATAAGATAAGATAAGATAAGATAAGAT